>RJWM01005976.1:0-87278 GCA_004363535.1 Dasyprocta punctata | reverse complement strand
ACAAGAGCCTCAAGATTATCCTACTTTATAGCTGGGTAGCTTTCCATTGTATGAAAATACCGTATCTTTTTTATCCACTCTGTGGTTGATGGGCAAGTTACCCTAGCTTTTTTCTGGTCTCCTGCCACATGGAACAATTGTTTCCTCCCTTTGATTTTCAGTCTATGAATTTCCTTTTGAGTTAAATGTGTTTCTTGTACACCGTATATTGATGGATCTTGTTTCTTGATCCACTCTCCCTGTGTTTCTTTTTATTGCTGAATTGAGGCCATCTACATTAATGGTTACAACCAGCATACATTGGTTTGTCTCTGCCATGCTATCCTCTTGCTGTTGGCCCTCCACTCCTCCTCTTCATTCAATTGCCTGTCCTGTTTGATGGTCCTTCTCTGCTGCTGTTCCTGGAACCGTGGTCATCTTTATCTCTTTCAAGAATATCCTTCAGCACTCTCTGTAGGGTTGGTTTGGTGGTCATGAATTCCTTCAGTTATTCTTTATCATGGAAATATCTTATTTTTCCATCAATTTTGAAAACTTTGAAGGGTACATCAATCAGGGTTGGAACTTGTTTTCTTTCAGGACTTGAAACACTTCACTCCAAACTTTTCTTGACTTGATGGTTTGGGTTGACAAGTCTGCCATGATTCTGATTGGTTTTCCTTTATAGGTGGTATGTTTCTTCTAACAGCTTTTAATATTCTGTTCTTGTGCTGAATTTCTGGGATCTTGATTATTTTATGTCTGGGTGTAGATTTACTTTGGTTATGGCTAGTTGGAGTTCTATATGCCTCACTTATCTGTATATCAGATCCTTTTTCCATGTTTAGGAAGTTTTTTGCTATTATTTCTGTAAATAGCCTTTTAATTTCATTTGTGTTGACCCCTTCTTCTTCATTGATACCTGTCACTCTTAAATTATTTCTCTTTGCATTGACTTGCAGCCAATGAATTGTTATTTCCTGGTTCCTTGTTATTTTAAAAAGATGTTTCCTTTTACGGTCACTAGCTGCAATCCTGTCTTCAAAGTCTGAAAGACTCTCTTCAGTCTCTTTTAAGCAACTTTGCCAGCTTTCAATCGACTTTATAATTTCCTGGATATCTTTTTGAATCTGTTTCATGCATTGCAATTGCTTTCTATATTGTTCATTCAAGGTTTCCATCATTTTCCTATGCTCCTCTTTTTTTATTTATGTCTTCTTTAGATATGCTCAGCAGTTCTTTCATTATGTTTTTCATTTCTTCTTTTACCTGAGACATTATTTCTTATTTGATTACCTTTACAGTCTCATGAAGTTGTTTCTTTACTTTGGTCACTATCCTCTCGGAGATTTCAGGTGTGTGACTTCTGTATTCTTCCATGACTGTATCTCCCAGACTAGTTCTGTATGGGCTGGAGGTCTGAGATTGTCTTTTGCCCCTTCATCTTGACATTCTCCTGGGTTCCTCCCAACAAGCTGGTTGTTGGGTCCCAGGCACTTCCCAATTTGGCTGCCCTTCCGTGGTGTAGCAGAATGGGACAGGCACCTGTGTTTCTCTGATCCCGGGTTTACAGGGAGGTAACAGGGTGTGAGTGGGCTTCTCCAGACCTATGCAGTTACACTGAGGCTTCCGCAATGCCCAGGGGTGCATGGTGGTGGGACTGCTTCTCTCAGCTGTGTGTCTACACTGGGACTCCCGCCATGGTGGCAGGCACACAGGGTGTGTTTGTCTGATTATCCCGGTGGGTGATGGTTGCCTAAAGGAAGCAAGGGCCTCCGATGGTGGCCTGCTGATGGGGTGCATGGGGCTTACATGGCTGTGTGTCCCTGTTCCCCCTGGCTGCCCACAGGAAGCAAGCTTTCTACTGTCCGTGGCCAGCAGGCGGAAGCGAATCCACTGGCTCTCTCTCCCTGGATATTAAAAACAAAAACAAAAATGAAAACCAAAGACTGTACCAAAAAAAAAAAGGAAATAAGGAGAAAAAGAAAACTATAGACCAACAGTCCTCATTAAATATATATTTTTTATATAGATACAAAAATCTTCAATAAACAGAATTCAGTAATATATACAATGTTATATACATACGCATATAATTATAAGCCATAACTAAGTGGGGCTTGTGCCAGAGCTGCATGAGTGATTCAACATTAGAAAGTCAGTATCTAGGGCCAGGGATTTAGCTCTGTGGCATAAGCACCTGCCTGGCAAGCATGAGGGTGTGAGTTCAATCCCCAGTACCAAAAAAAAAAAAAAAGAAGAAGAAGAGAAAACAAGTCACTATCTATCAGAGTAAGTTGAGATTGTATTGATTACATGCTAACAGACTATAGCTGAAGCACTTGACAAAATTCAACATCCATTTATCAAAAAATTGTCAAGGCAGGAAATAGACCTTTCTTAAAGCTGATAAAGAGATCACACACACACATACACACACAATTACAGTTAACATTAGACTTGAGGTAAAAAATTGAGTACTTGTCTCCTAAGATTAGGAACAAGGCAAGGATATCCATTCCCACCATAATTATTCCATATATTTTTGTAAGTTGCACCCAGTGCCATAAAGCAAGAAGAAAGATAAGTTATACATAATGAAAATAAATAAGCAACAGTATTCCTGTTTGCAACAACATGGTCATCTAGTAGAAAATCCTAAGTAGTTGACAAAATAGCTCTTGAACCTAAGGAGTAAGCTCAACAAAGTTACACAATAAATATAAAGAAGTATAAATAAATACATACTAAATATACAACAATCATTGTATTTTGATATGCTATCAATGAACATAACCACATAGATAGTAAAATTAAATGCACAATGCAATTTATGACTGTTGCCAAAATAAAAATCTTAGATGAGAATTCAACAAAAGCATGTAAAGGACTTATATGCTAAAAAATACACAATGCTGATAAAAGAAATACATGAAAAGGTCTTGTTTATGGGTTAGAAGAGTAAGCATAACAAAGATATAAATTTTCCTAAAATTGATTAATGCACCTCCTCTAAAAACACCACAAATATTTTATAAATATAGACAAGAGCATCTGAAAATTTGTGTGGAACATCAAAAGAATTAAAAGAGCTAAATCAATGTTAAAAGGAAGCATTGCCAGGCATGGTGCTGCATGCCTATAATCCCAGTACTGAGGAGGGTAAGGCAGGAGGATCATTGTGAGTTCGAGGTCAGCTTGGGCTACATAGGGAGTTCAAGACCAGCCTAAATTCTATAGTGAGACCCTGTCTCAAAAAACCAAAAGAAAGAAAGAAAGGAAGGAAGAAAGAAAGATTCTGTCTATTCTATTTCAAGACATTATATAATTACAGCCATCAAGACTGGTGTTGATGAAGGGATAGATACATGATCAATGGAATGAAACAGAACCCCAAAGTAGCCCCCCATAAATGTGTTCAGCTGCTTTTTGACCAAAATGAAAAAACAATGGATTAAAGGAAAGATTTTTTAATAAGTGGAGAAATATGATATCTATGGGCATATAAATGCCCATATAAATAAAGCTCTAAGTTATATAGAAATCAACACAAAATAGACCAGACTTAAGTCAAAACAAAAACCTATAAAACTCAGAAACAACATAGAAGAAAACCTTGAGATCTAAGTCTAGACAAAGGATTCTTAGACTTGCCATTAAAAATACAATCCACACAAGAAAAAAATCACTAAGTTGGGTCTCATCAAAATTAAACTTTGGGCCGGGAGTTTGGCTCAATGGCTTAAGCACCTTCTGGCAGGCGCGAGGTTGTGAGTTTGATCCCCGGTGTCGCAAAAAAAAAAAAAAAATTAAACTTTTGTTCAGTAAAGACCCTGTTCAGAGGATGAAAATACAAGCTATGGGCTGGCATAAAATGTTTGCAAATCACATATCTGACAAAGGACAAATATCCAGAAAATGTAAGTATTTATCAAACAGTACTTACAAGTCAGACAATCCAATTAGAACATGAACAAAAGATATAAAGATATATTTCACTAAAGGGGACATACAGATGGCAAATAAACACATGAAAAGATGTTCAACTTCATTAGTAAGTTCAACATCATTAGCCACTAGGGAAGAGGAAATTGAAACCACAATGAGATATCATTGTCTACTTATCTGAATATAGTAGTTGAGATTTTAAAAGCAGTGAAACATTTGATGCTGGGCAAGGGCAGAGAAGGTGAAGCACTCAAATATTGCTAGTGGGAGTGTAAAATAGTACAGCCATGATGGAAAAGTTTGGAAAATGAAATATGCAACCCACTAATTGTACTCCTGAGCATTTACTCCAGAAGTACAGATGAACATCCTCACAAAGAGCTGTGTGTAGAAGTTTAAGTAACTTTATTTATAATAACCAAAACCTGAACACAACTCATGCTCTGGCATCTTTATGACCAAACAAACTATGTCACATCCATGCCATGGCAGCTTCTCAATAATGAAAGGGATGGGCAGATTTGCTGCTGAATTTTATGAGAGCTTTAAAGATCTAAAGCCAACACTCCTCAAGCTCTTTAATGAAACTGAAAGGGAAGCAGTACTCCAAAACTCATTTTTAGAAGCAAGCATTACCCTGATACCAAAACCAGAGAAGGACCCAACCAAAAAAGAGAACTACAGACCAATCCTTATAATGAACATGCTCAGTACCATACTGAGAAACAGAACACAGCAAATCATAAAAAAGATTATGCACCATGATCAAGTGGGATTCATCTCAGGGATGTAGGGATGGTTCAATGCAAATCAATAAATGTAATATACCATATTAACAGAGCCAAGGACAAAAACCACATGATCATCTCAATAGATGCAAAAAAAGCATTTGACAAAGTCCAGCACCCATTCATTATAAAAACCCTACAGAAAATTTGAATAGATGGTCTTTATCTCAGCCTGATAAAAGTCATCTACAACAAACCACCAGCCAACACCATACTAAATGGACAAAAACTGAAAGCTTTCAAGCTAAAATCAAGAACAAGACAAGGATGTTCATGTTCAGCATGCTTATGCGATATAGTTTTAGAAACATTAGCCATAGTAATTAGGTAAGAGAAAGAAATTATTTGCTGATGACATGATATGCTACATAGAAGACCCCAAAAACTTCACTGAAAGATTACTAGATTTAATAGCCAAATTACGTACTGTAGCAGTACAAGAGCCCATCCAGACCTTGCTGCAGTTCAGAGGAGTTTATAAATTGTAATCCCAGGGAAGAGTTATTGAAATTCTTGAAAGTAAATTCCAGTCTACCACTTCCAGTACAACCTATGGTGAGAATAAAGAGACAAAGCCTTATCTGCAGTTGTGGGGAGCCAAGGGAATCCTAAGTCCAGTCTAAAAAAAGGCTAACCAGAACAAATCATGACCCAGGGCTGAAACTGGCTTTTATTAACTCATGAAGAGGGGAGTGGCTCGGGGTTGAGTGACTGTGGGAATGGTGGGAAGGACGTCAGTGCTGTGAGCTGGGCTAGGTAGGAGGCCCAATGGCACCTCTGCAACATGCAGAAAGAGTCCCGGATTCCAGTAACAGGTAGTGACTAAGCTTGGAGGAACCTGCCTAACACAGTTTGAGGAAGTATCTTGTGTTTTGGATCAGCTGCTTCAGCTCTGATGTCTGGTTTTTATTGCTCTAGGACCTCAATGCCTCTTTCTCAAAGCTCAGTTCCTGCTGGCAGTGTGGTGTCTCTCAGCCTAGCTCATGCTTAGCAGTAGGAAACTACAGGTGAGGCATCACAGATCTGTTGTTTTGCTTCAAAGGCTTCACGCTGGCAGCTTGACTGGACCCATCTGCATTGCTTAAAACTTAGAGGGGGCAGAGTGATTTCCCAGCCAGCCCTGTGCTTATCCATACACGGAAGTAGGGCAAAGGTGAATCAAAATGGAGGCAAACTGTCTCCTTTCAGGAGAGTTGTCTAGGTGGCCCTCCACATAGCAGGATACAAAGTCCACACTCAAATCTCAGTAGCATTCCTGCTAATAACAAACTACTGAGAGAAAAATGAGGGAAACAACACTTTTTACAATAGCAAAAAAAACAAAAAAGAAATACTTAGGAATCCACCTAACAAAGGAAGTGAAAGACCTTTAGATTGAAAACTATAGTACTCTGAGAAAGGAGATTGAAGAGGATATCAGAAAATGGAAAAATATTCTTTGTTCTTGAATAGGCAGAACCAATATAGTGAAAATGACCATACTTCCAAAAATATTATACAGATTCAATGCAATCCTGATCAAAATACCAATAGCATACTTCACAGAACTAGTGAAAACAATACTAAAATTCACATGGAACCAGGAGAGACCTAGAATAGCAAAAGTAATTCTGGGCAACAAGGGCAAGGCAGGGGACATCATAATCCCTAATTTGA
Source organism: Dasyprocta punctata (assembly GCA_004363535.1). Taxonomy (NCBI): domain Eukaryota; kingdom Metazoa; phylum Chordata; class Mammalia; order Rodentia; family Dasyproctidae; genus Dasyprocta; species Dasyprocta punctata. Next base: position 80,907 of record RJWM01005976.1, on the reverse strand, counting down.
AGTAATGCTATGTGGCTACCATGATAAAAACAGCATGGTATTAGCAAAAAATACAGGCTCAAGGATCAATAGAACACAACAGAAGATGCAGGAACAACTCCAAACACATGCAGCTACCTTATCTTTGACAAAGGGGCCAAACACCTTCACTGGAAAAAAGATAGCCTCTTTAATAAATAGTGCTGGGAAAACTGGCTTTCCACATGCTAAAAATGAAACCTAGACCTGTATCTCTCACTATCCACTAAACTAAAATTGAAATGGATTAAAGATCTAACAAGTGAAACAGAAACACTAAATCTGCTATAAGGTAGAATAGATAGAACTCTTGAAGACATAGGTATCTGCAAAGACTTTATGAACGAAACCCTGATTGCACAGGAAAATAACACAAAGAACCAACAACTGGGATCTCATCTTATTAAAAAGCTTTGTGCAGCAAAAGAAACCACCAACAGAATGAAGAGATAACCCTCAGAGTGGGAAAACACTTTTTCTCCAGTCACTTCTGAGACAAAGGACTAATATCTAGAATATATAAAGAACTCAAAAACAAACAAACAAACAAATAAAAAACATCAGACCTCCCAAATTGAAACACCTTATCCAAAAATGAGCATCTGAAATAAATAGACACTTCTCAGATGAAGAAGTACAAACAGCAAATAAATATATGAAAAAATGTTCAATTGACTTGAAAAAAATCCACCTAAAAATTTCAATGAATAGAGAGTACTTTTTAACAACTCAATATCAAATAATGAGGAAAATATTCCATTTTCCACTTCATATAATACATAGAAATGACCTCAAAATGGCTTTCAAATCTAAAGAGAAAGATAAAATTAGAAAACTTTTACAACAAAACATAGCAAACCTAGATTAGGCAAAGATTTCTTAGGACACAAAAACACAAACTATCAAAAAAGTGGTACACTTGATTTAAAAAATAAAATATTTTCTCTTCAAAAGATGTTATTAAGAAAATGAAAAGGAAGCCTTATGTTAGGGAAAAAACATTTTCGATGCATGTATCTGGCAAAGATATGTATCCAGAACATCTGAAAACATAACTTCAAGAAGACTCACAGTCCTATTTTAAAAAGGAGCAAAAGTTTCAAAAACTGAAAAATAAGTTACATAAAAACCAAAGAGAAACAAGGTGATACCTAGTATTATTAATCATTAGAGATAAACAAATTAAAGTCATGGTAACAAACCACTGCACAACCATTAGAATAGCTAAAATTAAAAACAAAAAGGGTTGGGTAAAACTTAGTGGTAGAACTTTAGTTTAGCATGTGTGAGGGCCTGGATCCAGTCCTCAGCACTTCAAAAACAAAAACAAACAACTAACCAGGCAATTTCAAGTGTTAAAACGAAAGAACTGGAGTTCTTACAAATTGCTGGTCAGCACATAAATGTCATAACTACTTTGGAAAAAAAACAGTTTGATGATTTCTTTAAAAGTTAACCATACACTTATCTTGTGACTTAGCAACCTAGCCCAAAGTACTTACCCAGAAGAAATTAAAACATATTCATAGAAGTATTTATGCCTGAACATTGATGGAAGCTAATTCATAATAGCTCTAAATTGGAAATAACCCCAAGATCCAACAAAAAGGTCAATGAGTAAACAGGTCGTGTTGTATCCATGGAATGGAATACTAGTCTGCAATGAAAACAGTTGCACATAGATGCTGTACTATGGATGGATCTAAACATTACACCAAGGAAAGAAGCTATGCACAAGTTACATATTGATTGATTCCACCTAAAAAAGTTAACCCTAGAATGATGAAAACCAGGGCAAATCATTGTCCATAGTCAGGGTTGGGGAGGCTGATCATAAATGGAAATGAGAAACTTTGGGGGAAACAGACAATGCTGCATATCTTGGTTGTGGTGGTGATTTGAGCGCACAGGTTTTACACTGAACTGAATGCTTCAAATGGGTCTTTCTGACTATTCTAAATTATGGTATGGAAATGATTCTGGGTCCCTACTTCAGGTCAAATACAAATTTAATTTGAAATGAATCATAATCCCAAATGTACATGACAAATTATTAAACTTCTTTTTTTTTTTTTTTTGAGACAGTCTCACTACGTAGTTCAGGCTGACCTTGAACTCACAGCAATCCTCCTGCCCCAGCCTCTAGTATGCTGGGATTACAGGTGTGCACATAAATTATTAAACTTCTAAGGGAAAATAGGAGAACATCCTTATAAGTTTGGTGCAAGCAGATATTCTGAAACACAAAAATCACTAACCATAAAAGGAGAAATTGATAACTTTGACTCTTGCAACAGCATATTCAAATCACCCAAAGTATAAACCCAAAATCAAATACAACACTTCAACCAGCCTAATAGAATCTTATTATCTTCTTGAATTGATTTTCAATGTACAATTGTCTCTCACATGTATGCGCTTACATCTATAAATACTGAGTATTTGTTTTGTTTGCAAGTGAATAAAAATAAAAAAACTAAGTTGCATGTAGATAAATTAATTTAATCAGGTTGCATCCTGTATTATGTACCAGGAACAGAGTTAGAGGCTTGGTTACAAAAAGACGTGGACACAGTCCCTGGTCACAGTTTAGGGCTGGGGTAGAGGTGGTCCGTCCTAGGTGGGATCAGAGGTGTGCAGCTATATGATGTGGGGACACAAAGAGGCACTTACAGCTGGTGTGGGGACCGGGAGGGGAGCTGCAAAAGGTCTCTGGCCAGAAGAAGAAAAGATCTTCATTTGAACCAACTCTTGAAGGATGATTGATTAGGTGTGATCTGGTTGTCCTGAGACAACTACAGTGACATTCTCTCCCACCCCTCCTGCTCCCCCCCCACTCACACTCACACTTTTACGTGTTCGAGACAGCAGTTTTAATTTTTCAAAGTCCTAAGGTAGTCATACCTGCATTGTAGCTGACCTTCCAAAGATTCTTTCCCACCTATCATCACAGATTGATACCAAAACAGAGTGATCAAAAACACTTCAGGGACAAAATCTACCTGCACTTTTATTTCTTATCTCAGGGGGCCCAGAGAGACACGAAAGACCTACGCTGTTTCCTCATATTGTTCCTTCATTGTTCTTTCTGGAGGGTGGGCACCAGCAGCCATTGCTCTTCCAAAGCTCATGCGGTCAAGACAGAATTCCTAATAAATGACCATTTAAGTTCTCCAGTAACCATTTCCTCTTACGGTTCTAATTCTTGTCCTCTAATTTATTTCCTACAAGGTCCTATTAAACTTATCAGTCAGGTGAGTTGGAACCCCATGTTTCCTCTGTTTCTCTTAGAAAATAGAAGTTGATTATATAACTCCCCTGTCTCCATAGAAACAGAGGAAAACAAAAGAAGGATTTGCTTTTTGTGCTCTTTTTAGCATTTTAGCAAAATATGCCACAGATAAACTGATTTCATGACAAGGGCCATTTGGTGGGAGGAAGTGTCACAGGAAAAGGATTCTGTACCAAAGGCAACCCGTAAAGGAAAAAAATATCTGGGGTTACTCACCTGTTCCCTAGAGCAAGATGAGAGGTAGACAGATGGGTCAAAGATGTCAGTGTATTTACAGGCATAGTTTGGACATTGTTCAGGTTCAGTTCTGTACCAACCACTGAAATAAAACAAATATTACAATGAAGTGAACTGCATGCATTTTTTGGTTTTTCAACACATTAAGATTGTATTTACACTACACTGTAGTCTGCAAGTATGCAATACTATTGTGTTTAAAAAACAACATATATACGTTAATTTTGTTTGTTTGTTTGTTTGTTGAGACCGGGTCTTGCTATATAGTTCAGGCTGGTCTATTTGGGGTTTTTGGGGGGAGTTACCAGGGATTGAACTCGTGACCTCAAGTTTGCTAGGAAGGTGCTGTGCTACTGAGCTATATCCCTGGTGCAGGCTGCTCTTGAATTCATTAGGTAGCCCAGGTTGACCTTGAACTCGTGGTTGATCCTCCTGCCTCAGCCTCTTGAGTGCCAGGATTACAGGCACGTACTACCACACCCGGCATATATACTTTAATTTAAAAAACCCTTTATTGCCAAAATATGCCAACAATCATCTGAGCCTTCAGCAAGTCTTAGTCTTCTCACTGGTGGGAGGTCTTGCCTCAAGGTGAGGCCGTGACGGCCAGGGCAGTGGATGGACAGTGAAGTTTGCCACATCGGTTGACTGTTCTTTTTCCATAAAAGACTTCTCTGGCTTGTAATGCTTTTTGGTAGCATTTTTCCCACAATGAAACATCCTTCAAAATAGGAGTCAAACCTTTCAAATTCTGCAGCAGCTTTCTCAACAAAGTTGTCCTAGTATTCTAAATTCTTCATTGTCATCTCAGCAATGCTCACAATATCTTCTCCCTCCTGTTACTGTTCGTATTTTGACCTCCTTCCATGAATCATAAATGTTCTTGACCTGATCTATCAGAGGACTCACTAGCTATATCAGCTATGGCCTTACGAAACTTATTTCTTAGATAATAAGACTTAAAAGTTGAAATTACTTCTTGCTCCTTAGGCAACAGCGTGGATACTGTGTGCTCAGGCATGAAAACAGCATTGATCCTGTTGCACATCTGCACCAGAGCTCTTGGGTGACTACGTATATTGTCAATGGGCAATCACATTTTTAAGGGTATCTTTTTTTTCTGAGTGGTAGGTATCGACAGTAGGCTTTAATATTTTTGTGGACCATGTTATAGACAATCATGCTATCATCTAGCCTACTCCTGCCATTTACAGAGCTCCTGTAGAGTAAATTTAGTTCAAGGTCCAAAGATTACGGTAATGGTAGAGAAGCAACTTCATGGTTGCTCCAGTTTCAAGTTACTAGCTGTGTTACACTGTCAGCCTGTCCTGCGAAGCCAGGAATTGGATTTTCATCCCGTCTCGAATGGCATCTTCTTCCAATAGAAGGCTGCTTCATCCACAGTGGAAATCTGCTGTTCAATGTGGCTACCTTTAGCTTGGCTCTTAGCTAGGTCTTCTGGATAACTGCTGCAGCTTCAATATCAGCACTTGCTATTCCTCCTTGGATTTTTGTTTTTGGAGCCAGCTTCTTTCTCAACCCTCACAAACCAAGTCCCAGATTTTCCTTCTGCAGGTTCCTCATTGCTCTTGGCCTTTATAGAATTGAGAATGAGAGCCTCATTTTGGATTGGGTTTTGGTATAAGGGAATATTCTGTCTGGTTTGATTTTCTGTCCAGATCATGAAAATGCCCCACATCAGCAATAAGATTTTTGGTCCATCTCACCATTTGTGTGTTTCCTGGAGTAGCAGTTTCATTTCCTTCAAGATCTCTTTTGAATTCAGAACTTAGCTAACTGGTATGAAAGGTGTGGTTTTGAACCTCTCTTATCTTCCACCTGGTGTAATCATTTCTAGCTTTTGCCTTAGAGTGAGAGGTCTGTGGTTCTTCTTTTCATTCGACCATTTAGAGGCCACCCTATGGTGTTGTCTCTCAGGGAACAGGGAGCCCCAGAGAGGGGAGAGGTGGGGAACAACTAGTTAAAGGAGAAGTCAAAACACGTGCATTTATCAATTTATCAATTATCCTCTTTTTTCTTTCAAATTTTTATTAGTCCATGTTTATAGTCCATAATGATCACATTCATCGTGGAGAATTGGGACATGTACAAAACACATCTTAATTCTTTTCATGTCCCCTTCCTCTTCCCTTCAAGTCTGTCATCATCTCTTGGCACAGTTTGCGATGCTCCAAAACAATTACCATGACAACATCATCAGTCCCCATAAAAGACGTCATAACCAACAATTTGAAATATCACGCGAGTTACCAAAATGTGATGTGGAGACACAAAATCACACATGCTCGTGGGAAAATGCCACTAACAGGCCTGCTCCATGCAGGGTGGACACAAACCTCCAGCTTGGAAAGAGCACGATATCTATGTACAGTGCAATAAAGCAAGTGCACTCATACATCTCCGTCCACATCTATCTGTCTACCCTCGGAGTCAAATAAGTAAACATGCAGGTCTTCTGGGGCTCGTCCTCCTCCTGTGCCCAGGAGAAGGGAGGCCTGTGGTTCTTTTTCCTAGACAGCAGACACTCCTGGGGGACACACTCACGTCTTGTTTATGTATCGCATCCTCCCCACTACTTACCCAAATGCCTCCTGGCCTTCGGTCAGTGAACCAGTCGGGCTCCCAGAAAAATCCTTCGTTCTTTCCCAACGGTGCCTCCCGAGACAGATGTTCTATATCAAGAACACCACGTCCTGCCCCAAGGACGAAGCCAGCAAAAACCCACTATCAGCCCTTGCCTTCAGGAGATGATGTCATGTTGTAGAGATGTGAACTACAATCTCCCCACAAAGGCGGAAGCCAGCATGACTCACGGGACAGCCTGGGCACCAGGGGAGCCGTCACCCTGGTTGTGATGAGTGGCTCTGCTGTGGACGCCAGCTTGGGCGAATGTGTCTCAGCCTCAGACTCTAGAAATGGATTCCACAGCTCTTCCTTTGATAAACCAGCTCCCAGTGCCTCCTGCCTGCAGGTCTCTCTTCTGGGGGAACGGAACTGGGTGAGCCAGCGTCCTCTACTATATTTAGGAGCACCCTCTGCGTGGCCCCACACTGGGGACTGGGGCGGAGCCGTGCGCTCCCACGGGGTACTGTGGCAAGTGAGTTGATAAGCGGGGACCAGCAGCCCTGGGACAGTGCTTTGAGAGGACAATCACAGCGCCAGATCCTCTCCAGGGCAGGGCAGGCCTTGTGGCCCTCACTGGAAGATGCTTACTCTTACCTCGTGCACAACACATTTACTGCTCTGACTGCTGAGCCCATGACATCTGGAGTGCTCAGTTCTCAGAGTAGGCTGGGACTGGCTAGGGACAGGTTAGTGACCCTGCCTAGCTCAGAGTAGACGCTCAATGCATTTTGTTGAACAGTTGAATGATCCCGGCTTATCAGAAAGGTGCAACTAGCCAGGTGTGGTGGTACAGGCCTGTAATCCCAGCACTCTGGGAAGTTGAGGCAGGAGGATTGCAAGTTCAAACCCAACTCGAGAAACTTAGTGATTTAGTGAGACTCTGTCTCAAAATTAAAAAAAGAAAAAGGGCTGGGAATGCAGCTCAGCAGAAAGGACTGGGGTTCAATCCCAAGAGGGGGGAAAAAAGCAAAACAAAAAACAAACAAACAAACAAAAAACAACAACCCAAAACCCTGCAACTAACAGGTAGAGAAGGCCCAGGAAAGTCATTTGGTCTCAGTCCATTAGAGTTGATGCTCTCATGCCTTGGATATGAAAACTTTAGGACATGGGAAAGAACTCAGAATTGCAAACCGCTGCTCTGTGGTAGAGTTCACATCTATCATCTCAATTCCTCACATAAGTCATCTTGGGAGGAACTAGGATACCACTTTTGGAATACAAGATGGTAGCCTAAGGATGTGAAATGGTTTCCCTGGGTCCTTCGCCAGAAAGGGGCAGAGCCTGACCCCCACTTGGGTCCCACAGGAGTCTGCATATCACAGCTGAAGGCTGTTTCCTTGACTGCGGAAAACACACGTCACTGCTCATCCAGTGGGGTCGCTTGGGAAGCAGCACAACTGAAGCCCATGCACCAGGACGCCACTCTATGTGAATATGGGCTGCACTCACGGTGAGGTTTACCTTTGTGTTGTTCATAAAGGAAAAGGTTTAGAAAGCCAAGAACCACAAGCCACACTGTGGAGGAGCGGGGGCGATGTGGACGGACCTAAGCGCGTAAACCATCCTTAAGGGACCGCAAACATGAGCTGAGCAACATTTGCATATAGATGAATCCCTCTGCCTGGAATCATTTGTCACTTTCTCCTTCTTTTAAATGAACTTTTATTTATCTTTCGAGCCATGCCTTTGCTGTTGCTCGCTATGGGAAGTCACTAGTGACCCCTACACTAAGTGACTCACTCCCATTGTGTGCTCTTGTGCTGTCCTCCGTCCTCCATTATTTTAATTACTTGTTTATTATCTGTCTTCCTTGCTAGGCAGCAAATTCCACAGGAACAGTAGCAACTGTGTCCTTAGCACTTAGCAGAGTTCCTGGACAACTGCCAAAAAATGCTCGTTAAATAGATGTACAGAGGAGTAAGTGACATCCTAATCACAGGTTCTTCTAAGAAATTTCCCTTGAACAAGTCATTAAGTGGATGGAAGAGCCGTTCCTTGAACTGCTCTCCCTGTGTCTTCCAACAACTACTGATTAATGACTGCTGTGTGTCAGCCTCCGTGCCGCCCTATGCAACCCACTGCATCTTGTTCACAGGTCCACGACCCCCAGAATGCTTTGCAGGATGGATCTTTGTACATGTTTGTCTCCCATATGAGAAAGCTACCAGCTCCTGGAACTCACAGTCAGTGTGCTGTTCATGGTACGTTATCAGAATCTGGCACTACGAGTGGCAGAGAAGTTTACAAATGCATGCAAAAATGGCAAGTAAAAGATTTTAAATTGAAGCCAGGCATGGCACTGCACATCTGTAATCCCAGCATTTGGAAGGCTGAGGCAGGAGGGTCTTTCCTCAAGTTCAAGGCCAGCCTGAGCTACATAGTGAGATTCTGTCTCCAAAAACCAGGAAAAAAAAATGATTTTAAATTGATTCAACCATTTAGAAATCAGTTTGGCAAAATGAATTGAATGCCTTAAAATACTTATGTCTAGTAATTTCAAGGCCACCTAGGTAGATCATTCAAGTTTAAATAAAAATTTTGTATTAAAAATATTCATTATTCATAATAGCAGAAACTGGAAATTGACTAAATGCCTATCTGCAGAAGGAATGTTAAGTCATATGGTATAAATGTCTAATGTTGGGATATTGTCTAGGATCATGAAGAATGCTAAGGAAGAGCATAGGATGGAAATTATAAAATAATGTTATAGACAATTACTTTAAATATCATATTCATGTATCTGTTTTTTTAAAAGCTAAAGGAAACTAATTATACAAACAATACCAAAAAGAAGTATGTTGCCTGTACTTTCAGCACCATGGGAAGCAGAGGCAGGAAAATCACAAGTGTGACCCCAACCTGGGTAACTTGATGACTTAGTGGGACTTTGTCTCAAAATAAAAAATATAAAAGGCTGGGGATGTTGCTCAGTGTGAAGGCCTTGAGTTCAATGCCTGGTACAGGAAGAAAGGAGAAAGAAAGAAAGAAAGAAAGAAAGAAAGAAAGAAAGAAAGAAAGAAAGAAAGAAAATATACCAACCATTCATGTGTTTTGTAAATGATTAATTGGGATTTTGCCTTTATTTATGCTTAAGTAATCTGGAAATTTAATTATGTATTTTCTCACTTTATAATAAAATAATACTATTAAATGCTTCCATTTCCAGTATTACTGACTAATAGGAACCAAGCTTTTCCTCCCATTTTAACTAAGTTCAAAACTGGACAAAACGAAATCATAGTTTTACATTTTGGACAGTGCGGGAGAACAATCTCTAAGGAAAGGTAAATGCAGAAATGGGGCCCTGTGGGTGCCCAGGTTCCAGTGCAGGGAGAGGGACCCCCACATGATGCAGAGCACCCCTGGAGCTGGGGAACAGCGTCCAGAGTTCCAGAGGCTGGAAATAGCATGAGGAGGAGCAGAGGAGGTGGCTGGAGCGGGGTGGGGAGAGAGACTCAGAACTGTGGAGGGTGGCTCTTGAGGCTCCTGTTGAGTTCTGCCTTGTGCATCTCATGAGGAAGCTTGCAAGAACAGAAAAGAACTGCCAATAAAGGGAGCAGACTTTCTTTGTTAGAGATTTTGAAATTGCTAATTCAAGCTCTCTATCTGTTATAGGTCCATTCAGATTTTATGTTTCGTGAGTCACTTTGGGTAGTTCATATCTTTCTAGAAATTTGACTGTTTCCTGTGGAATGTCTAATTTGTTGACAGCCAAGAGTTTCCTCCAAATACAGTTCTACCATTTATATTTACTATGTAGCTATCTTTACTCTTTTGTTTTCTTTACTAATGCTCTTTATTACTTCACGTCAGTTCAGATTGTCATCTGGTACATTTTCATTTCAATCTTAAGGGTTTTTTTTAGTATTTCTCATAAAACAAGTTTATTTATGTTTTTAATTTTATTTTAAAGATAGTAAAATCCAACAACGCAAAACAGAATGAAGTCAATCAAAACAAAGCAGTAGAATTGATACAGAACTTCAAAGCAGAATACTAGGAAAACAATAGCTACTATAGTATATCTTGTTATCTTCACAATAGTTGCCCATTCCATCAGGTATAGCAAAATCAAACCAAAACCAAAACAGAATAAAACCAGAATATTGAACAAAACAGAATATTGAATAAAGCAAAACAGTGAGAACAATATTGGGCCTCAAAGACAAGATAGAAGGAAATTCCCCATATTTACTACATTGCATACTGCCATCCTCCCAAGAGATGTTCAGAATGCTGGCCCCAGGCCTGCAAAATCAACCAAACACTAAAAGCATTTAGTTGCTATCAATTTAGCCAGTCCTCTGAACCAGCAGGTTGCTTACGGGGTGGGGGTGGGGGTGTGTGAATTCTCAGCCCACATGCTGGTGGGCTCACGGGAGGCACTGACTTTTCTCTTCCTGGAACCCATTGCGTCACTTACCAGGAAGGCTGGCTAGTTGTCCTCTGGTTGGATCCTCCCAGACCGAACATCAGAACAAGTTTGTAGCAAAAACTTCTGGGTTTGCTTAAATGGAATGCCCTAGCATTTTCCTGGTTTTTGAAGGGTACTTGTGGTAGGTATGGAATTTTTTTTTTTTTTTTTTGTAACAAGGTCTCACAATGTTTCCCAGGCTGGCCTTGAACTCATGGTAATCCTCGCGCTTCAGCCTTCTGAGTGCTGGGATTACAGAGATATGAAATTCTTGACTAACAGTGGATTCCACCTACCCATCCTCAGCACCTTTAATATGCCGTCCTTCTTCCCTCTGACTTGCACAGCTTCTGATGACAAGTCAACTGTTCATCCTAGTGAGAATCTCCTGTACTTGGTGAGTTATTTTCCTCCTGCTGCTCTCAGGATTCTTTTCTTATCTTTAGTTTTTTAACAATTTGATTATTATGTACACAGATATGAATATCTTTGAGTTTATTCCACTTGGAACATGTTGAGCCTTGTGTGGATAGAAGTATTTCATCAAATTTAGTAAGCTTTCAGTCATTACTTTTCAAATATTCTTTTTTTTTTGTCCTTCTAAATTCACATTATGCATATGTTGCCACAGTTAATGTATAAATCTTTTCTCACAGATCTTTGAGAATCTATCCTTTTTTTCATGTTTCCTTTCTTTGAGAATCTGTCCTTTTTTCCTGTTTTCTTTCTGTTCTTTTACAAATGATTTCTTTTAGTTCTTGGAACAAACCTGTGTTAGTCACCTTACCATCGCTGTAACAAACTACCTGAGACAATTAACTTAAAGCAGGAAATGAGGCAGGAAGTAGAGAAAAGAAGTCCTTGGTGAGGGGCTTAGTGGCAGAGGGTAAAAGAGACAGCTAACTCTCCAAAACTGGTTCTACAAAGAGAGCACCCTGGTAAAGATCTTTCTTCTCTCTGACACCAAAGCTCTTGCTGCCTAGAAGGGGTCCTTGATGATAATCCAAAGCCACCAGTGTTTGGCACTGTCATAGTGCAACATGAGCAGCTTTGGAGGAAAGTGATGGGGTTAAGCATCGTAGAAGGACATGCATGGGGCCTCCTAGGTATCCAAAGATTCACCAGGTCACGGCCTCCAGAGAGAGGCAGAAGCCAGAGCAGGGAAGAGGAAATTGGAGGGTGCTACATAGTAGCTGAGAATACTGTTTATAGGGATATAGGTGACGCTCAATATCTTTCCATGGTCTGGAAGAAAAAAACCTAAGACTCATCACCAACAAGTGATAACAGGACCAGGCAACAGTGGCAGATTTAGCTGATAAAAAATGCAGATCATTCAGTCTGATTTGGATTTTGGATAAACACTGGATCATATTTTAGCATAAGTATGCTCCAAATATTGCATGGGGCATTCTTGTAATTAAGTTACTTTTACTGACCCCAAACTTACATCTACCTGGATGCCATATGTCTTCTCTGTGACTCCGTTTACCTCCCAGCTACTGGAGCCTGGAGAGTCCTGTTCCACATTGCACACATGACTGGAAATGTCACCGCCACTGAAATCCCACGGCAGCACCTTGCATCTTGCCTCCAGGATCATGTGACCTTGAATGTGTTTGTCTCTCAATACTTGAGTTTCTCCTACTGCGAACAGAATTCTCAGTGAGACGGCTGAGCTGACAACTGTATGTAAGGCCCCTTAGCACAATGTTACATGCTTACTATTTTCAAAAGTAACTGCGCTGCGATTTTGCAGTTTCTTTTTGGCAGTTTTAGAGTTAGCCTTCCTCTCTTTTACATTCTTTTTTTTGGGTCCTTTTTATGGGTAGGAAGTTGAAAGTTGAGCAGCAGGTTTGGAGGAGTAAGATGCAGTCCTGATACACTCTGTAGTTGATACGTACCCCATTCCATAGAAAGAGCTCTCGCTGTTTTTCAAATCTAGCAAGGGATTTCTCAGCAAGTTGATGAATATCCTTCCTTCTCTCTCAAGAAAGGCCAGGCTGTCCTCAGGCCCAGCGCAGCCCAGCAGCTGTGCTGGAGGCCGACTATCTCCACAGCCTGTGACCCAGCTGCTGGAGGCTTCAGGGGGAGCGGGCAGCCACGTTGAAGCAAGCTGTGGAAAGCTCTCCTGGTGTATCAGGTTGTCCGCAGGTCCGTGGGGGAGACCCTGACTGCCACAGGTTGGAACCAGAAGGGGTCTGTGCCTACTCTGTGAACTCCACTGATTTACTGGGTAGCGCCCTCGTCCACCCACGAAGGGGCACCGCCGCCTCCATTAAGTACACGTGCTCCAAGATCCACGCATTGCCGCATGGCTCTCTGTAACAGATCTGCTTGATCATTCTGGAGGCGAAACTTAAGTGCTGCAGAAATGACAAATTTATGATATTCTTATAGAATCTTTAAACCACAACGTGTCTGGATCTTCTTCTTCTTTTTTTTTTTTTTTTTTTTTTTTTTTTTTTTTTTTTTTTTTTTTTTTTTTTTTTTTTTTTTTTTTTTTTTTTTTTTTTTTTTTTTTTTTTTTACCATTACTCAAGGATTTCCAACTCTTTTTTGTACAGAAAAGTTCTGAAGATGTGTTTTCTTTTAGCATTTGCTAAATTCTTTTCTTCATAGCTGTTCCCCCTGGAAACGTGTCAAGAAAGAGTGATTCCTTTGCGGTGTTTTACTTGCTCTGTGTGTGCAGGACCGTGAGTTACTCAGAGCGCTCCTGGTATGTGTGGGGAAGATTCTGATAATGATCATAATAAAATGATAGTAAAGCTGAATGAAAAGGGACAATGTAAAATGTTGCCCTAAGAATTTAGAAGTGACAGGTCAAGATTATTTGAAGTTTTATACATCAACATCCACTTAGTCACCTAAAAAATATGTATATTGCTTCCTTTGATTACCCCAAAGTCTTATAGAGCTGATTCAGTTTTTGGAACTCCTTCCTAGGTTGGTATAAAAGAAAAAGGTTTTAATTTTTATGATTATAACCTATAGTTAAAAATATGGGTGAGGTGTGACTATCTTAGCCGGCTAATTGTATTTCAAGTTTTGAAATGATTTTGAGGTTTAATTGCCACTGCATCTACTGGAGATGTTTCCATCTGTCTTAAGATGCACACTGCTTGGCTAAGTTGCTTGATGCAGTGAACACGCTGGCTGCAGAGTCGCTGAGAAGCAAAAGTGGGGTAGGATAGTAACCAGCTGGTAGGATTAGGTTCTAGCAGTGAGAGGTAGTTAGCAATAGCTTATAGTATATTTTGAAATAGAAGAAAAAATTTTGAACATTTTCAATCCGAAGAAATGATAAATACTTGAGGCTCATTACCCTGATTTGATCATCACAAATTATATACATGCATCAAAATATTACACTGTGGCTCACAAATACGCACAATCACTAGGTGTCAGTTAAGACAGAAGCACAAGCCTCACAGAATAGGTGTTAGTATTCTCATTTTACAATGAGACTGTGAAAACTTAGGTGCTGCTTTCAAGGACACACAGCTGACATTTTAACTGAGGGCTTCTCCAAATACGGCCACATGTGATATTTAATTGGGACATTATTTATAAGGAATGCCGATTTAATGAGAGTGTATGGCTCAGGGTAATGTTAGTAAGATCAATAATGCTGGGATTGCTAACTGGTGTGCTTGATAGTGATGCATATACCAATGAAGAAGGAGAACTCATCCTGAAGGAGCCAGGAGACCCTGGAAGCAACGCAACTCGGGCCTGCATGAAGGGCTCCTTCCCGGAGGATGCGTCAGTTAGGTTCAGCAGGTGGGCACGATTCTGAACTGTCACCAGAAAAAACATCTTCATGGTCTGCTGGGTGAGATTCCATTTATCCCAGCAGGGCCAGGCCAGTGCCCAGCGTTTCAGACTGTGGTGATCTTTCACCTTGATGATCTGGCCTCTAGGGAGCCTCAAATACCTATTTACAGGTACCTCTCAGTGTCTGAGCTTTATCCAAACACAGGGAACCTCTTAGACTTCTGTAAAAAGTCAAGCTAATTAGGTAATTAAACCTTGCAGAAAAATTACCCTAGATGAGGTTTGGCCATTATCTAGCTGAATAAAATCAAGGGGGATTCTAGTATAACTACAAAGCTACATCAATATTTAAACTAAGTACCACCCTTTTTGCTATTCCCACTTCTACTTTTTTTATTAGTACTGTACATGTTTGTGATACATAATGGCTGCTTTTATTGTGGGTGTGTAGTACACGTACATAACACATCTTAATTCTTTTTTATGTCTCCTTCCTTCCTACCCCCTTTCCTCCATTTCCTGGTCTCCTTCCCATTTGTTAAAGATTTATCTCCCCGTTTCCTTTCATCTATCTTTCATTTTGCTCTTTACTTTACACTTTGGATTTCTCATATGATAAAGATCATAGGATATTTAAACATGTGTGTTTGATTTATTTTACTTAACATCATGTTTTCAAAGTGGATCTATCTTCCTACAAATGACTCAAATTTATCCTTCCTTGTGGCAGAGTACTGCACTGTGTGTAAATACCATTTTCTTTATCCATTCACCTGTAGATGGACGCATGGGCTCCCAAGGTTAAGCTGTCATGAATTGTGCTGCTATAAGCTGGGTATGCGTGTGTCAGTGTAATATGGTGTCTTCATCTCTTTCAGGAGAATAACTGGGTCAGATAGAGTTTCCACTTTTAGTTCCCTGTGGAATCTTCATACTGATTTCCATAGTGGCTGTACTCATTTATACTTTCACCAACAATGCAGGAGAGTTCCTTTTTACCACAGCCTCGTCAGCATTTATTATTATTTGATTTCTTGAGGATGGCCCTTCTTTCTGGGGTAAAATGGCATCTCAGTGTTGTTTAAATTTGCATTTTTCTAACGGCCAGTGGCAGGAAGCTTGGGTAAGGCATGCAGAAGCGCCCTTCACCTTTCCCCATCTTCCCCACCTGATGCCGGAGCCGCGCTGGGACATGTGTGTGGGCGATGTCTGAGGTCCCCTGCTCCCTCAGGATTCCATTCGAGCCCTGACTCATCCCTTAACCACTCTGGGCTGGACTATTGTTACTTGGAAATGGATTAATTGGATGAAATAACCTAACTCCATATCGTTTCTCCCTTCAAATCCTATGATTCCCAGATGGCTATGGCGAGAACAGCTGCCCGCTTCTCCTGAGGCCTCCTCCTATCACTTACCCCTCAGAAGAGGTTGAGAGCAACAGTTGGGGGGAAGGGAGGTGAGAGAGGGAACCAGGAAGGTGAGAAGAAACTCAAGGTCGGTCAAAGCCCAGGCTGTGACTTCCTGTCTGTCCTGGAATGGGGATTTCCCAAGCTTCAGTCAGTCTTACTTATCACTTGCTACTCCCGCTTGGTTAACAATCAGAGTAATTAACAATGGGTGAGCACTGCATAATCAAAAAGACTCAAAGGTATTTGGCAACCAAGTGCTTCATAAAGGAACTGTTGGCTTCCTCTTGTCTGTGGTTGGGTATGGATAAAAAATAGAAGTCTGTTAACATCGTCCTAGAAACTCATCACTTTAATATAAAACAGTGAACATAACTTCCAATGTCATGCATTGGAAGACCTGAACAAATAGTTATTAGCGCTTACAGGATGTTTACTGAACTCTATGAAGTGAGATGGTCATTTGCAGAGCCTCTTCATTCCAGAAAATTCTGAGACCACCTAAGCAGCATGACTGTTTCCTGTGTGCAAAGGATGTGTTTTCCGAGGACAAATCAAGAAGGCCCTCCAGTGTCTCCCAGGAGGAATTGTGTGGGAGGGAGACCCAGTGCTGGCCAAGTCCCTGTCCACAGCGAAGGGCCTGTGTGACCTGGGAGAGGACGGGTCAGGCAGTGTGGAATCTAAGAGATCAGCAGAAATCCAAGGACTGGGAAGACTCGGCTGGGGCAGGAGCCAGAGGGATGCGTGCAAATGCTGAGTGCCTACTATGTGCCAGGCCTGTCCTCGGTCCAGGCCTACAGAACAGAGGGGAACAAGGCTAACAGGGGCCCTGCCCTGAATAGAGCTTGGACTTTAGCAAAGGGAGTAACTTGAATGGAGTAGGTTCGAGCTGTCATTTCCCACTGTGCTGCCTCCAGGAGTTTCCAGAATCGGAAAGATTATGACAGGTCAGTGGCAGAGACCATGACAAGTCGAAGTCAAAGGAAGATGGGCTGGTGAATTTCCAGAGGCATAAAGCCTCATACAAGCCAGCGTGGTGACACAGGTCTGTAATTCCAGTACTCTGGGAGGTTGAGGCCAGAGGATTGCAAGTGCAGGCCAACTAAAGGGCATAATGAGATCTTATTTCAAAATAAAAAATATAAAAAGGGCTGAGGGTGTAGCTTAGTGCAAAGTTCCTGTGTTCAGTCTCCAGTACTCCACCACTCAAAAAAAGAAAGCCTCACACAAACCTATCTTCAGAACCTCAGAGAATGAATAGGAACCTCTGAGATTAATAATACAGTGTTGCTATTTTTTGGGTACCAATGATATACCAGTGACCTGCTACTTCCCATAATTTATCTCATTTAAAATAGGGACACTTGACACCTGAAAGATAAGAGATGGTTTGCCAGTGCCTTGCCAAATTGTCATAATCATTCATTATTTACATGCAAACATGTGGTACCACATCACAGAATTGTGGGATTATTGCACCATTAACAAAAACAAATCTGGGCTCTCATAGGTCTGCCAGCTAGGATTACAGCCACGGGTCACAGCCTGGCAGTCCCAGCTCCCTGCCCCCACACTAGTGGAGGGGCGTGTAACTGACAGCTGCAGTGTCCTGGCTGGACCCTGTACCATTGCAACTTGAGCTTTATAAGCCACAGTGCACAACGTTAAATGCAAGCACAGAAGCTCCTTAACTTACTATGGGGCTATGGCTCAATAAACCCAGCAGAAGGCTGCAAGTCTGGGAGTTTAAAGTGCAACTAAGGTCCCAAACCTTCCGCACATCTGAGCCCCCAGGGCTGCACATGGCATAGGTCCTGATCCTTCTCCTCCTGCTTGTGTGACTTAAACCACAAAGGAGTCCCATACTGCTTATCACCAGGCGACAAAAAGAGCAAAGTCTGGGATTCAAAGTATGATTTCTACCACATGCATATCATCTGTGTGCTATCATTAAGTTAAAAAAAATGTAAGTCTAACCTTCATAAGTTGGGGATGATCTGAATGCAAATTTCTGCTAAATACAAATTTTCCTTGGAACCCATAAAAGCAGCCTGGCAGACTAAGCAAAGGTTTAATTTTAAGAGGCCTAAACATAGAAATTCACATTCCACTAGCATCTTTTTCCAGGATCCCTGATGATTAATAATAAATTTAAAAGCAATATTCATTTATAGACTGGTTATTAGAATGCATGCCATGTTATTTGCCAACACAACTTCCCGGGCTCCCATTTTTTTCTTCCTTCAGGATACCTTGGTATCAGGAAAAAATATAAAAACATAAAAAATAGTTTGGGTCTAATTACATTTAGCATTAAATTATAACCGAAATTTAACCAGAATGAAAGAGAATTTGTAGAATCCTGAGACTACTCCAACCTTATGTTGGGCAAGGTAGGAGGTGGGAGGTGGATAAAAAACATGGTATTAGAGAATGGATGATTCATTTTGGTAATAAAAATAGTTGCCCTTTAAACCAAAAAGTTTTCAATAAAGCGTAAGAGAAGTCATTGTCCAAGGAACTTTAACAGGGTAAAACTGTCTATTATGCCTCTTAAATTGCCAATGTATACTTTGGACTTGTTTTGGAGCAGGATTTTTTTAAACGATTTAAAGTTGAGCACTTGTTCAAAAGGAAAGAACATCTGGGATAGGGGAAAGAGAAAAGGAAGAAGGGAAAAGATTATATGTATATGCGTATGTATATGTATATGTATATGTGTGTATGTATATGTATACAAGATAGATAACTATACTACTAATCTCTGTAAGTTCATCAGAAAGAATAGTTTGTTCTCTCACTCTTTGATTGTTTGATCATTTTTTTCATGCCTAAATCTTGTAACCTGAACAACTACTTCTAAGATAGCAATATGCAATATATTAACTAGTGTTAATTTCCTACAACTTTTTTTGAAATTCTGTATCATTCCTATCTTTTGTTTTGTTTTGTTTTGAAAATAAAAAAGTGGTTTAAAGTTTTCATTGAATTTCTTCCTAAAGAACACTTTCTTGTCCATCCTGGCCTCTCTTTAATTATTTCAGGTTATTTTTATTTTAAGGAGATGGAGAGACACCAGTATTTCATGCGTGCTACAGTAAAGGTAGGGTTTGACAAAATCAGGGGGAGATGGGGTTTGGGAAACAGGACAGACAATCTTGGACGCAGGGTTGGGAGGAAAGAGTGCTTATAGCAGCCCAGTTTGACTAGTAAAAATTTGAAGCGTTGGAAGAGAAGGAAGGGAAGGTGAGTTCATGCAAGTCTCTACACTCTCCATCATAGTGAAATCCTGTGACCTCAGGCATGTTTATAGGGCTCAGTCTGTTCATTTAAATTGTGGACCTAGTATCTCTGTCCAGCTCTCACATCTTTATATGGGCTCATATCTTGTTGCCATGAAAAACCACAGGGTTTGAGATGCAGATTCAAGAGTCATTCATGAGGTGGTGATATTTAAGCAGTGGTTTGTGTATTTACCAAAGGATACTGCGAGGAGAAAGGCGACAAGAAGACCAGGAGCAAGTTTTAGGGTCACACCCGAGGTCAAAGGAGAGAAGAAAGAGGAAGCACTGTGGAAGTTGAAGAATTCCCCCAAGAGGAAGGAGGTAATCAAGGCAGGGGCCTCCCAACAGGATCCTCGACCACAAAATGTCAAGGAAAGTGAAAAACAGACAGAGGAAATGGGATTGGCACTTATGGTACGATTGCTGATTTTGCAGAGAACACGTTAGTAATAGGCATGACCGAAGAAAACCAGCCCACAGATCTGGCCACAATGACGATGCAATGGCAGAAGAGCTCGCAAGGCCCCTGGTTCTGGGTAACCAGCCAGATGTCTTAGACGGGATTGGGCAAGTTCAAGAACGCAAGCAAAACGCTGCAGAACTGAGGTTACCTAGAGGAGCGACTCAGTTCATTCATTCACCGTGGGAGCCAGTTCACCCCGCTGGAATTCGCTGGACCGAGGAGTGGTGACCAAGGGGAGAAATCCGTCTCTTGCCTCTGATGGACAAAAGGAGAGTTAACAATGATGATGCCTGACTTAGGAAAAGTCAGAGTTGCCTTACCCAGTGCCCCCTGGCCCAGTCCTTATTTCAGATGCAGGAAGAGCAGGAAAAGTAACTAGGAACAAATAGACATGCCAGAGAGGAAGAAAAAATGGGGACTGAGGGAGAGGGCAGAGCAGGTCCTTTGCAATGACCCTACATACACCCCCTCCCTGCCCCTGCAACCAAGATGAAGTGATGGTTGCTTTATAGGGTGTGAAGATTCCCTGCAAGGGGCCCATGCTTTCCTGCCTGAATTATTCCTACCCAATAATAATACCAGATATTGCACACCCTGAAGGCAAGGCCATAGGCTGTTGCAAGCAGACCCAGGCCCTCGGGAACACCCTGAACCAAAGCAGGGAAATCATACTTTTCCTTCGCACCTGTAACGCTCTCCCAATATGACCATTTCTCTTAAAGCCATAGGCATCTGTTCTTGAGTTTACTCCTTGGAGACAGAAACAGGATTACAATATATGATGGTTTTGCTCATTTCCTGCTATATGCTGTTTTAAATTTCTGTGATAGCTCTTCTATTCCTTCCTCCAAATGGCAAATTTCTGTACAGCCATATGAACAAGCAGGACATAGACTTATAATGGGAGTGTTTAGGAAACGGAACATTCTGTAACCAGTGTTGTTTTATTTATGACTGGAGGCGGGGAGCGACCTACAGATTTCCAGCCCACTTTGCCAATGCAGTGGAAGGATCAAATAGAACCGTTCTTTGAAGATTCAGAATCTCATCCAGCCTCAGAATCATCATTTAGATTATCGCTTGGGTCATCGGTGACCTCAGTGCTGTGGGCCATGGGACAAGGACTGAGGATTTGAGCCAGAATCTGTGGGTTTCAGAACTGGCTCTACTTAGGAGTTGGAGATTTGAGGCAAGCCATTTTTAACAAACAAATTCTCTAAGTATTAATTTCTATCACTGTAACGTAGGGATAAGATAGAAACTTACAATTTCCATCTCTGTAAAGTAAGGATAAGATAGAAACTTAGCTACTTCACAGGCTTATGGTAGGACTACAAATATTCTCTGTGAAAGTGTTTCCATTGACCTAAAACGCTGCGATGGTAAGGAGAAGAAGCGTACGAGATCGATGAACAGGTAGCGGAGGGACAGGGGCTTTCTAACAGGTTACAAAAGAACCCCCACCCAACACCACCCCACCCACCAAACTGAGGTCAACTTCTTATTTATCTCTTTATCTTGGAAGTAGGTGTCTGCAAAAGCATGAAACTTCCCAGTCAAGTTGATTTTAGTTAACTGTGTTTCTTCATAGAATAGATAATGAAATCAAGACTTAGAAAGTTGCTTGTTAGTCTTTAATTGGACTTCTCCCAAATCTTACTGCTATGAAGCCTTAGCATAAGAATTCGTGCCTGAAATGAAAGCATGTGCGTATGACTGCCCGAAGTCTGAGCTTCCCTCCAGACCTAAAGAGTGTGTATAGACAATGGATGAAGAATCAGCACAGACCCCAGTGGCAGAGCCTGGACTCGGATTGGGGACAGTTCTGCCAGCTCATGACAGAGTAGCTCACAAGAGGGGAGCTTTTTCAGATGGGAGACATCCAAACAGGACACCAGCAGAAGGGGACCAGTGGTCACACTCCAGTTACTTTCCAGGTCAATGCCTTGGGCAGCTCAGACCACCTCTCAGGAGAAGAAGCCCAGTGACTGCAACAAACATCAGCACCGCGCTGGTGGTCAGACTAGTGCCGCCTATGCATGCAGAGGAGCGATCACAAGAAAACCATAGGAAAACACTACCCGGAGAGGGAGTGTACTGGGCCTCCAGTGACACATGACACGTTAGTGCATGGGTACTGCACGCCACCCTTCCAGGTCAAAGAGGAAGACAAGTCACACAACATACTAGATTGCACAAGGATTATTTTTTTACTCTCTCCATTGTCTCCTTCCTTTGCTCTCAGCAGTGCCTGTGTTTAATTCAGGGGGTTGGAATCTAGACTAGGTTTAAGGATTTTCATTCTTCAGGCCCTGTAAATGTAACACAGTTTCCCTCTCTGCCCTCAGAGGAGGCAGCTAACACAGTGAGTATGAGCAGAGCTTCCACAGACAGCAGTTGGCCTGGCCACCTGCCCTAACTTCCCCACCCTGTGACTTTTGAAAGTCATTTGGTGCTGAAGACTTCATGGGTAGGTAAGAATGAGAGAATGTGGACATCGTGAATTTTGAGAAGACCATGTGACTGTAGTAGATCTTTCTGGCACTCCATAAGCATCCATTAATGAGGCAGTAGCTGTTGTTATTAATAATCAGTAAGATGTGTTCATTAAAAATAGGAATTAGATGAGCATTCAACCAATCTAAGATGGTAGTGCCTTTTATATGCAAACCATACCTAACTGTATAAAGAACTGTCATGCAGTCATTGCTCTTGCTGTTTGTCTCTCTGTCTCTTCTGTCAACATTGAAGCACCTACAATTCCTGCTTAACCCACAGTAAGGCCCTTTTTAGCTTCTCCCCTAACCCCTTTTCTTCAAATTTCAATTTCACATCATTGTTAATTACCTCACCCCTTCCTGACTTCAGCTAATGTCTCTTAAAAATTTTCCTACCTCTGCAGTGTAGGATCTTTTTTCAATGACATTTATATTTTCCCATTAAGAATTCATGAACTTTGCCAGACCTGCAGGAGTGAAGCAGTTTTCCATTCATGGCCTGCTTTCCAGGGATGCCATAAGAATTAGTTCGATGAAGTCTGTAAGACACAGCCTGCTTTTGGAGAAATATGATATGCTAACATCACACGTAGCAGAACATTATTTTACCACAAGGCGAGTAGCTGTGGCCATCCACCTGTTTCAAATTGACCCGACTCCTGCCACTGGGGACAACTCTTCTGAACCCTGTCATCTGTCGTAAATTACCTCTTATTTAAGTACGCACAATTTCACTGAACAGTAGTCAAGTTTCATATTAGCAATATCACCAAATTAGTAGTATTCTGCCCCTCCTCAAAAAAATCTATGTTACAAAACTTACTAAAGGTCCCTCTCTGACTATTCCTACTCGGCCTATCTCCCATCCTATTCTGTGGCACGTGGTGATTTCTTTTTCCTCTGGACAAAGAAACTGTGCGCCGGTAGAAATTTAAATATCCCTGAGTTCTTCTAAGCTCCTGCAGATACTCTGAGGCCTGGCCATGAATTTCTACTTCGGTTCCACACCTACGCCAAGAAAATGAATCTAGCTGTCTTAAGAAACTAGGTCAGTGGCAACTATTCCTACCTGTGAAGGCTAAAAAATAAACTCAACATTTCGATGGGATGTAACATTCTGGTCATAACATTTATTCACAGAGAGTGGCACGGCGCTGGCCACGGTTCCTAACTCAACAGCGTGCCATTGTATTATACTTGTCTACGTCTCTCGTGGGCAATTGGGCCTGTGACTCCGGGCTGTGAGGAAACAGCTTCCAGAAACTGCAAGTGCTCAGCACAGAGGAGAGCAGGTCCACACGGTCAAAAACCATCTTCTTTGCGGAAATCTCCCCTTTCCGCTAATTTAAAAACAAATGAGCATAATTCGCTTCATCAAGTCCATTGGCAGGAAGCATCACTGACTCAGAGGCGGGCTGTGCAGAGCTGCTGCCAGCCCCACACCACTCCGCAGCCCAGAGGCCCAGCATCCCACACACAGGGCGGGCAGAGCTCCCTGCAGGACAGTGACTCTCAGCTTAGGCCCCTTGTGTTATGTCAGTTCACCTCTCCCCTCCTTTTCCCCTGCTGTTTTCCACTCTTTTCTGACAAGGCAAATGGTCTCAATCTCTCCCTCCCCCCACCACTTTAACGTCAGTTTTATTCTCTGGCGGGTAAAGGGGAGAGGGAAGGGAAGGAGCTCCGATGGGGTCTTCATTGCCCTGCATTCTGTAGGTTACAGTGTACGCAAGTCTAGGAAGTGAGACATTCTCAGAATTGTTCCCGAGGAGCTTTGCTTTATTTTGTTTTCCACTACAAGCATCCTTGACTTATTATGATGTTGGGAAATTTGAACTGTTGATATTATGAATAGGAGGAAAAATGTCTTGTTTGCTTTGCTTTCTTTTTATTTGTTTGTTTGTTTTTATCTGGGCCTGCTCTAAAAATCTCTTAGCAGGTCATTGTGTTTTCATTCAGAAAACCCAGACTTTTGTCTAGCAGACTCCTTTTCTCCATTCCCGTACAAGGATGGGCTGTGAAGGCTTCCTGAACTCACCAGGAGACACCGGTGATCTAGGAATGAGTCGCTATACTGAGCTCGTGATGGCTGCAGGAAGGCAAGGGCAGCAGTGCTCAGAGGGTGACCGCATGGGCAAGCACTCAGGAAGGATGTCCAGGAGGACCTTGTGATGGCCTCAACGTGGTTTGCCCCAGAAGGTTCACGTGCCAGGGCCTTGGCTTCCGGTGTGGCAGTGTTGAAGTGATGGAAACCATAAGAAGAGGGAAACGATTCCGCCACAGGGGTTCCACCCTCACGCATGAACTAATCCTGGGTCTCCGGAGTTGGTCAGGTCTCACTGCAGTGGATTTGTTCCTGCAAGACCAAGTTGTTATAAAAGAGGGAAACTGGCTCCTTCCTGCTCTCTTACTTCCTGTCTTGCCATGTGCACCCCCTCCCCTGTGCACTCCTGCTATGACACACTGTGCTATGTTATATGGCAGACAGAGGCCCTGACTATAGGCTGCAAGATGGAACTGCTTTTCAGCCTCTAAAGTGTGAGCTAAATAAACCCTCCTTCTTAATACATTTCACAGCCTCACGTATTTTGTTATAGTAACACAAACCAGGCTAAGATAGGTCTTTTTATCATCACCAAAAGAATTTAAGGTGTTGGTTCCCAGCAAAGCATGACAATCCTGGCCAAGCTTTTCTCAATAAAGCTATCAAAGCAGGCAGAGGAAATTTCATTCTCTAGGTGCAATTATAAACTTGATACTTAATACTTTATGGTGGGAGGTGGGCCTTTCTCAAACTATGCATGTCCCATCCACACAGGAACACTGCTCTTGAGGAACAAGGCTACTGATAGAAATATGTTGCACACATGAGGATGGAGTGGTTAAAAAACGTTGGGAACTTTTAAAATCTGCAGTGTGTGTGTGTGTGTGTGTGTGTGTGTGAGTTGTGTGCCCATGAGAAAAATTACTCATGGCCTTCAGATTTCCTAAAGAATGAGCAGTGCTAAGAGATCCAACTTTTGATTTGGATTTGTGATTTTAAATTTAATATGACATATTAATGAAAACAATGTGTGGTATTTACTCAAATCATAGTGTTTTTTTTTTTTTCCAGAGTAGTACAAGATTTCAATCATGGATAAGTTGGGAGAGTAACCAGGACTCTGAAAGAAAAGGGGACTAAAAATCAAAATGGGAGAGAAACAAAAAGATGCTGCAAAAATAAACAAACAAACAAGAACCTTGTTTAAGGTTCTGAGACAGATGATACCATCTAGGGAAAAGTATTAAATCCCTGCAGTGTCAAAGGCTCTGTGAAAGCAAAATAGTTACATACACCCTGCTCACCTTCGCAGCACTGGAGGAAGCTTCCTCCTGTGTAGAAGTGGTGGGGGCATATTCCTGAACAAAATGTAAAAAAAATGGGTCCAAGATGGGAAATCCTTGAAATCTAGGTACATGAATTCTGAGGATTCCACAGAAATTTTGGAATGTTTGCTGTGTGCCAGAGCAACTGGTTTACAAATACCGCCAAATGAATGGATAGAACAAGCCAACAGTCTTACACAGTGCGTACTAACATTTCCATTTTACTAGTGAGGAAGTCGAGGCTTTCGAAGGTCAGCATCATTCCCCCGACCTGACGAATGTTAGGAATAGAACTCAAACCCAAATCCTTCTGACTCTGGTGTGTGTCGTGAAGGGGAGATTCAGAACAGGGCGCTACGAAGACTCACGTATTATAAAACCCCTCTGATGAAGGCAGCTCGTGTTTTTCTCCTCGGAGCCCCTAACTTCACCCAGTGAGTGCCAATCTCCTCATTCATTTTCTCATGTTACTCATCTCTTGGATCCACAAAACTCTGCTCAAAGTCTGCGGTGGGATTTTCATGCTGAAGAGCTTCTAATGACATAAGGAACTGGGAACACTAATCCAATGTTCTGATCTTTTTAAAAAAGCCCAGACAGAAGAGAATATTGGCCCCAGTGGTCAAAACCCAGACAATTCCAGTTTTGATGGGACAGCTCCCAAGAAGTTCAGATGCTTCCCTGAACTTATCCAAACCTTGGGCGGTCTCCTGCTTTTCCGGAGGGAAATGCTTGGTGGATGAGGCACCAAGTCTGAAACACATGGCGAGTGCCCTCCACAGGGACTCCCGGGTCTTGTGTGAGGTTAAGTCCCCAAGGCCCATGGAGTCGCCACGATATCTCTCCTCTGCAGGCAATCTTTGTCCTGGAGAAAATGAAATCCCAGCCACCAAGCAAGCATAGAAGTTAGAGTCTTCAAACTTCTGTTTATGGTTTTTCTTTCTTAGGCACCTACCATGCACCACTGTCCATGCTATGTGTTGTCTGTGTTACTTCGTTTCCTCATTACGACAAACTGGCCTGGCAGGTGTTATCTCCACTAAGTAACTGTAGATCCTGAGGCCCACACTGATTGAGCAATGGGCTCAAAGTCACATGACCTACTGATGGAGGTTGAGATTTCAACCAACTCTCTCCCTCTAAAACCTGTGACTCCACTGTACCTCTTGACCAGCCCGGCAGATCACGAGCAAGTGGCTTTGTGCCCCAGCTTTGCTTCCATTTGACAGCACCCTCTCCCGGCCCTTTCCAGAAGCAGTCTTGGAAGCAGTGGAGCCGGCAGGCACTGCTGGTTCTCACAGAGCCAACGCAGGTGACGTGGCCAGGCCGCCAGGCACAGGCTTGGGCCAAGGGACAGGAGCGCACCAGCGCCAAGGAAAAGGAAACTGCCTATGAGCTACAGCCTCTGAGAAGTCCAGGAGGAAGTGTTTGACAAGACTGACTAGGATTGGCAATCATGGAGGACTTCAGAGATCAGAAATCAGTCAGGAAGAATAAAACCAACATAGAAGCTAATACCATAAATTCTAGAACCTCACAGAATTGTTAAAAGTCCCCATAACTCGGGCCCGACTGAAACTGCAATCCCATCACTGCAGTAATTTAGATTCAAGTATTTATTTTGGCTTCTGCTTTCTCAATGACTTGTTCTAATCGAAATGCTTTGATGAGATGCACAAAAGGGATAAAAATATGATTGAAAAGCCAGAGAATAAAATCTTGGTTTAAAACAACTGTGAACACAAACTTTAATCTCTGGCTATGATTAAAGGCTATCTTAGACTAACTAGGGCAAAGAATTTTAAGATGTTATTTTGGAAAAGCTCGTCTGGTTTTAGAGGGAGTGGAAACACATTATAACCTTAGCCGTATAGAACAGATTTCCACACAATGCCTCTATTTCTGCCTATAATCAACATGCATTTGACATCCAGAACTCTGTTTTTTGTATTCCTCTATAGTAATCTGTAGCTTAGGTGAACTATACATTGAGTTCAAACACTATTTATGGAATTTGAACTTTCACTTTTTCTGCAGTAAGCCAGTATATTTCCCTCCTGTTTTATGTGAAATGTCTACATGGATCTACATACATTTGGTCAGTGGCTACTATCTTTTTGAAGTCAATAGTATGGTTAATAATGAATGTTAATATTTATTAAAATACTGCCATTTGTCAGGTATTCTAATGCAGAACTGGGTTTGAATCTCACTTGTGAGACTGCAGACACGTGTTTTTATTTCTCAGATCATCAGTTTCCTCATCTATAAATTAGTAATAGTAGCATATTTATTTGTGAAATTATTTAATGAAGTATTGTATGTTTTATTAGTCTGCTAGTTGCTATAACAAAGTGCAACAGATTTGTTGGGTTAAAAAGCAAAATCTTGGGCTGGGAGTTTGGCTTAGTGGCTTAAGCGCCTGTCTGTCAGGCGCGAGATTGTGAGTTCAATCCCTGGTGCCGCAAAAAAAAAAAAAAGCAAAATTTTATTTTCTCATGGTCCTAGAGTCTAGAAGTCCAAGACTGAGATATTAGCCATGTTGTTTGCTTTCTTTTCTTTTTTTTTTTTTCTTTTTTTTCTTTCTTTTCATTTTCTTTTTGTTTTGGTACTGGGAATTGAACTCAGGACCTGGCAGGCGCTGTGTCACTGAGCTATATCCCTGGCCAGATTGCTTTCTTCTAAGGCCTCTCTCCTTGGCTTGTAGATGGTGGGCTTCTCCCTGTGTCTCCACATGGTCCTCCCCTATGCATGTCTTCCTTTAAGGACCCCAGGCCTACTGGATAAGGACCCACCCCTATGACCACATTATTGCTTCAAGAACACAATAGATAGTTCAGGTGCGCACTGCACCAAGATGATAAAAATACGCAGGTTCGTTATGTACGTCATGCAAAACAGAAGAGAAACACAGTGGCCCACTCAATCACTGCTTTACAAGTCTTACCTCCAAACACAATCACATTCTGAGGTACTGGGGGTTAGAACTTCAACATACTTGTGGAATAGGGGTCACAATTCAGCCCATAACCTATGTGAAATACCTATAACATAGTAGACTTTTAATAAACGCTGGTTACCTTTCCTTTCCCATTTCCAATGTCTGCTTCCTGGAAGATATTGAGCATGTGCACAGGTTTTTTGAGAGAGATCTTTGCAGTTCTTTGACTAAAATACTAAATTACAGAATAGTCCCGTGAAGATGGGATGTGCATTGTTGTTCACATGCAGGTGATCGCTTTAAAAATGGAGGCAAACTAGTCTTCACCTTATAGCCCCAAAAGCGTAGGTCTCGGTACACAGAGGAAGGTTTTTTCTGTTAAGTCTCATCCATTTTACTTTTGGCCAAAGACAAGCAAAGCGTGTGAGGCGCTGTCATCTGCCACAGTGCAGACAGCTACAGTGCCATGGTAAGGGGAAGAGGAGCTGCTGCCGCGCGGAGGACACCCGCAGGAGCCCCACAGCGCGTGCTCCCCGCCATCCCCACAGCAGCTCTGCGAGTGGGTTGCTGTGTACGGGCCTTAAACACAGCATGATGACTTTAAAGATTATTTATTTATGTATTTATTGGCAGTCCTGGGGATTGGACCTTGGGCCTCGCCAGGCAAGAGCTCTACCACTGAACCAAAGCCCTATCCCTGAAGGTTTTTTTTTTTTTTACAGAAACACAATGGAAATTCCTAATGGATAGAAGATAAAATTTGCATTAATTCCATGAGAGAACTCGCCATCCCAGATGATTCTTGCCCCTCTAAATGTAGTTTTGCTGTCATTTAAGGACAAATAAATGATACCTGGTAAATTAGAAAACACTGAGCCCACTTTGGCACCAGGGATCAAACTCATAAGCTCATGCCTGCCAGATGGGCACTTAAGCCACTGAGCCAAACTCCTGGCCCTAGTTTTTTGAGGCAGGGTCACACTATGTAGCTCAGGCCAGCCTTGCACTCGCATTGTAGCCCAAGCTGGCCTCGAACTCACAACGCTCCGCCTACCTCAGCCTCCCAAGTGCTTGGATTAAAGGTGTGTGCCACCACACCAGGCTTGAACCCACTTTTAGAATTGGAACACATTTCAAAATATGGATATTACCTGGTAGGCGCCGGCTGACCCCGACAGCTCACCTGCGAGTCCCTCTCCCCCTAGTGGATGCTGCACTTGCGAGGTCAGCATGGCTAATGGCCCTGATGGACTCGTAGATTAAGCAGAGCTAGTGCCCCTTTGTGGAACAAGACTCGCTGAAACACACTGCTAAAGGATGGGAGAAACCACTACTTGGCCCTTTTAAATGTACTCTCAAGTCCTGAAGGGTTCTGAGCAAGAAAATTAGTTATGTGAACATATCCATAAAACAATTGTTGGAAAAACACGAAGACCAAATGTTGACATTCCAAAGTTTTCACTTATTGGCACTTACTTCTACGTAGGCTTGCCAGGAAAGACAGACATGGCCTCTGCCACTAGTAGTGATTGAAACACAGATATTTTTAGATGTTTCAAATCCTAGAACCCTGTAAGCCATCATGAGGCCTGTTGGATGCTGCTTTGCTGATTTCTGTCTGGAGAGGCAAGCTGACTTTTCCTCATCAGCTCAGTGTGCTCAGCTGCCCAAAAGAGTCAAGTGGGCATCGCTGTTGCTAACTCCTTCAGGCTTGGACAACAGCTCAAGGGAGAGAGGAGCATGTGGCGAAGAAGACAGCAGTTCTTCTCTGGCCGCTCACCCTCGGGTATGCTCAGGCCTGAGTTTCTGGCTGCCTCTCAACTCCATTGAGCAGCTGAGCTGGTGGGTCACACACAACATTTTTTTTCTGTCTGAAAGATGACCTGGTTAGCAAAGGACAAATACTAGAGCTCCCAAAAAATAATTAAGTCTTTGGACCCCTTTCCACAAACACAAATCTGTGTGAGGTTTTTCTGGAGCAGATTCTGTAGGTTACATTCCAAAGGCCAAGAGGCAAAAAGCACACTGGTCAGTCACCCATGTTCTCTCCGTAAATAGCACCAGGCATTTCTGAAGCAATGAGACAGTGTTAGGCAATCCTGCCTATGGTCTAGCTGGGTGGCAGCTTGAATAGTCGTGAACATAACAGAGACAACAATGACAGGGATGGATGGGTAGAGGGAAAAAGTCAGTCAAACTATACTGTTGGACGAATCACTGAAGGATGTTAAATCTCAGTTTTCTCATCTGTAAGTTTAGAACAATAACTCTGTGTCACAAGGTCATCCATTTAGCCAGAGCAACTTATGAAGAGCCTACCATACACTGAGTGCTACACTAAAGTCTGTGGTGGGGGTGGGGGTGGAGAAGAAGTAAAAACATGGTCCTGGTGAAGGCTGAAGAGGGGCAGCTGCCCTGAAACTTCAATAAATGTTCACTGACTAAGGGAGAGGCTGGAGAAAGAGGAAACATTAGGCCTGCATTATTTTAAAGGTGGGTATTTATTCAGATTCCTCAACTAGTTATTGAAAATATTAAAAACTATTTTCTTTCACAGGAATAAGCACCAGAATCAGACAACCAGAACCCTGGGAATAGAGAATTAGCACAAAAACAGCAAATTCCATTCTGGTTTAGGGGGACTTGTCAATCTTTAACATATGAGATGTATCGATCAGCTTTCCATTGCTGGGCAAAACGCTTGACAGCCACACTTTAAAGGAAGAGATCATGGTTCCAGAGACTTCAGTCCATGGTAAGTTGGTCCCAAGGTAGAAATATCATGGTGTAAGAACCGAGCAGAGGAAAGCAGTTCAACTTATGGTAACTGAGAAGCAGAGCACAAGGGAAGGACCCAAAAGGAAGGGGCCATGGACCAGATATAGTTCCCAAGGTCAGGCCCCCATGTTACACGTCCTCCTACTTTTCCCTGCCTCCTAATAATCTGTTCAGCTATGAACTCATCAACAGGCTAATCCATTGATGAGATCAGTACCCCATGATCTAATTACCTTCCAGAGTTCCATCTCTGAATACATGGGTCTTTGAGAGGACATTTTAGACCCAAACTATAACATGAATAGACTCCTAGGAGGACCATGATCTCTAACAGGCAAAAGGAGGAGGGGTTATGTGCCAGTGGGGCAGGAGCAGGACCATGAAAGAGGCAGATTAATACATAACATGGAAACTACAGGAGACGTCCTGGGAACAAATCAGCAGACATGTTTATGCTGTGGGACGCTTCGGTGATTTGAGTGGTTGGCTTAGAGAAGAGGAAGAATTAACCAGCATTAATCATACTCCTATGGTTGACTCTAGTTTATAGCAAAATAGAAGATAACTAGTGACAATACACTTGGTCCTCACGCCCCGGGAGTTAAGGCCTGACTAGAATTATCCAATAGGATTTTACATCAGACATGGAAACTTGTACATTTGAGCAGAATATGGAATCACCCTACATGAAGAAATGGATTCTTTTGGGTCTAATTTTGAGACAATTTGAACTCAGTAAGAGAAATTGAGTGCTTAATAATCTCTTACTTTTTGTCTCAAGAGGAGTGTTTTGTGGCAGAGAGTGACCAATGGCACTGAGCACCCCTATGTTAAGCCCAAGTGTGGAAATAGGTGGGTTTTTTTCTTTCTGTTAATAGAAAAATAGAAGTCCTTTTAAGTTACCACTTCCCCTCCTGTTGCATCTTTCTCATATTACATGGTTTCTCATGGCATGATAGTGCTCCTCTAAAGGGTTAGCTGAGCTGACCTTGGATTGTCAGTGCTTCAAAACAGCCATCTGTGAGGACTACGGTTGACAGATCAAAACCAGCATCACTCCTCAGCCGCCTGGTTAGCACTTTAGGAAACAGGACACACCCACAGTAAAATAAGGAACTGGCCCACAGTCAGGAAAAATCATAGATACATGTCTTCTTTCAATGACATATGCGGTAGAAATCAAAGAAGATGTGTGTGAGTAGACAGCAGGGGAGAAGGTGGGGTAGAGGAGACACAGGCAGGAGCAAGGTGAGAACAGAGCAGAGCACTGCATGAAGCCCGTGTGAAGAGGAGACCCTTCTCATGCCGGGGTTTCTTCCGTGCCAAAGCCGGATGTTCAGGATGAGTCAAATTCTAGCCCAGGAGAAATAAATCGACTATAGGGCAAAAGGTTTAATGAGAAAAAAGTATCGTTCCAAGTATGCAATGCAGTCCACATCCAAAATGTCTAGGTCAAGCAAGATGAGGAACTAATGTGGGAAAAGCAGGCAGCAGCCCAGCCGGCAGCGCCAGGCATCCCAGCCGCGGTTCCTCACGCCCTGGTGTCCTGTCCCCGCAGAGGGCAAGGGAGGGAAGCTAATGCTTTGCAGTTGTTTAAGCTCAGAGAATGGAGAGCGGAGAGTTCTCACTTGCATGCCTTTTGGCGAGAGGAAATATGACCTTCTCTATGATGATACTAATACAACATCTCAGAACAGAAGGGGGCTCATAATAATGCAAAGACTCATATAGTAACAGCGATCTGCAGAAGGCAACAGGGCTTGGGACAGTAAAATCTGATTTTCTCACATGCCTCTGAGTAACTTAAGGGAGAAAATGGCTCAGAAAATTATTGATTAGATGCCAATTCACATAGCTCTCTTTGTCTGCTTTTTATTATCGGTATTTCTTTAAAAAAGCTAATAGATCCTGTTCTTGACAAGCACGAAGCCAGGCGGTGGGCTCTTGTCCAGTGTTTTCATTTTTCAGCCCTCAAGAGGCAATGATTAGATCTTAATATTGAATGCACAAACCATGCTCACTGTTGAACTCTCAGAGAGGGCTCTCCACGTAGGGATGAAAACAGCAAGGAAGCTTTATTGGAAGGATTGTCACAGCAAGGAGGAGCGCTTTGGGGTTCTTTGGGGTGGCTGATTAGGAGGAGATGACTTTCTTATGAACATGCTAAATCTACCTTCCCTGGGGGGAAGGGAAACCTGAGATTTCAGTGATTTAATTTCTATCCTAAGAATAGCCCAATGTGGGGCGCTGCAGAGCTAGGAAAGTCAACCATGGAGGGAATATTAGTCAACCATGGAGGGACTTGCGCAAAGTCCCCTGGATTTGTGTAGGGTGCAGAGCTTCTTTCTTCCACATCTCATAAACTTAATAAAATAAGCCAATCAATGATAATCTCCACAGATTACATGACTGAAACTGAGCATAGGAGCCAAATGTGATGGAGATATACTTCCGGTCATAAGTTCGTGGGGACCCTTCTTGGAAGCGTCATCTAGCCAAACAGGCTCTGGACACATTTTACTCATAACAAGGTCAAAGTTACGCTGCCACAACTGCTTGTCCCTCCCTCTGAAGGAATTGCATCTACGGATGCCACACAATCAAATTCACCAGTGTCCTAAATGCAACTCTCTCCTCGCTATCTGGCTCTTTCATAGCCTCTGGGTGTGCTCTTAGAGACCCACTTCCCACCTCAGTTCAGTGATTCCAAAGGCAACAAATCCTTTCTCCAGGGAAAAAGATACAAATTCACGAATGGTCTGCCGTCCAGCCTCTGGATTATCTCCTAAAAATCACCCTGATCCGTCTGTTGCAGCATCTCCCCATGACGGGAGGGCTGGCTGAACCAAAGCTGCTTGCCAGTGTATGGTTGCTTAAACAAAAATGTCCTTTATGCAGGGGTGGTGGTGCCCACCTGGAAACCCAGAACTCTGAGAGGAGGGCCAGAAGCTCAAGCCCAGCCTGAGAAACTTAGTGACTCAGTGAGATCCTGTCTCAAAGTAAAAAATAGCAAAAGGGGCTAGAAATGGCACTTAGTGCAAAGGTCCTGAGTCCACTATCACTAAAACCAAACCATATCAAACAAACAAACACCTTTCAAAACATACAAAATAGCACTCAAAACATGGCCTCCAGTATAATTAGTGAGTATAAGCTGTGGTACACAAAAGGCCAAATAATAAAAAGGAAACACACAAATCAGTCTCATCCCTCAAAGGTTTATTCCCCGTTTCATATCAATGTCGTTTTTCACTAGAGGGTAAGCCCATTCTATACTCGCTGGGAGCAGCGATCAATAGATAATAACATCTCACGTTGGTGAAGGCTACAGGTAGAGGGATGGAATATAAGCCAGGTTTTTCCATTGTGTTAGCAGTGAGATGCTGTATTAGTCAGCTTTCTCCTACTGTAACAAATACCTGAGATAATAACATGCAGGGAAAGGGCTAATTTTGGCTTATGGTTTCAGAAGCTCCAGTCCGTGATGCACTGGCCCCATTGCTTTGAACCCGTGGAGGGGCAGCACAGCATGGCCAAAGCATATGGCCAGTCATAACCACTCAACCCATGGCTAGAGGGGGAAACACGAAAGAAGGGTCTAGGGTTCACTGTCTCTTTGAAGGGCGTGACCTCAGTGACTAAAAAACCTCCCACTGGGTGCTACCTTTTAATGTTTTTACAAGCTCCCAACAGTGCCCAGGTGGGGACTAAGTCTTTAACACATGGGCTTTTGAGGAACATTTAAAATGCAAGCTACATCATAGATGGCATGAACATGTGTTCTCCCAAGAGTACCTCACAACATACTCATTTTTGTCTTTTTTTTTTTTTTGTGGCACCGGGGATTGAACTCACAACATTGTGCCTGCCAGACAGATGCTTACACCACTGAGCCAAATTTCCGGCCCTAGTTTTTTGAGGCAGGGTCGCACTATGTAGCTCAGGCCAGCCTTGCACTTGCATTGTAGCCCAAGGGGGTCTCGAACTTACAACACTCCTCCTCCCTCAGCCTCCTGAGTGCTGGGACTAAAGGCGTGCGCCACCACGCCCGGCTAACATACTCATTTTTAAGTGAAGCTACAAATATCTGTGCCTTACCAGATTTGTTGCTGTGACCATAACACAGTCAATATGTGAAACGCAAATGTTACCATCCTTTATCATTCTGTGTTGTCTATTATGTTTTTCACATGGTTCTTAACATAAAGGTGCCCAGCCAGGTTCTCACTCTTTGTCACATGGTGAAATGCAAATTTTTGAAGGCTGATTTATAGTTTGGAAAGGTAGCGAATATATTTAGATGGAGTTTGAATAGCACCATCATGCCTACTAATACTCTATATTCAAAAGGCAACATTATTTTCCCCGTGTGCTTGTTATAGGTGTCTGCTATCTTCTCAGTCTCTTGGCTGAGTTATCTTCATTCCCTGGACATAGGGAGTGCACTCCAGTGGGGCCAAGTGGCTCCCAGATTCAGGTTGAGCTTGGACCAGCACAGCATTCCGGGATGGCTCCCCTCAGAGTGTTGGGCCCACTTGGTTCCCTTCTGATGGCACATCCAAAGCTCTGCAGTCACACAGAAACAGTGCCCAAAATTGGATGGTTTCCCCTAGGAAATATATATACTCATTCTTGAGGTCATTTAAGTAGACCCAGTGATTTTCTACTGTCTTCTCTTTAGATATCTTGATTGGATGATGTGAGGACCCATCAGAGAGCGGGTGTTTGTTCTGGTCTAATGGGAAATGTTTCAAAAGAATCCATGAGAATTCCCAAGAATTCATCAATCCCTTCCAATTTCTATCATGTCACAATTACTCTCAGAAGTGGTTTGCTAAGAGTTTCTCATCAGAGCATAGAAGTAAGCTGGTTATAGCGAGAGAAACATTCAAGACTTTGATATCCTTTTTTGTAATTTCTTTGTACAGTTTATGTCCCCCAGAGTAGACAGACAAGGGTGTTCACAAACTAGAGTCAGAAGCCTCTCTACCCAAAATATCTGGAAAACCCCGGGTTGTGTTAGTTCTAATATCCATGCATTAGCCATAGGGGTGTCTAACAGTGCAACACAATAAAATTCCTTCATGTTTTCTGTTTTAGGGAAATCCTGCATGGTTGTACTAGGTTCATAAAAAATTACTAATGTGTTTTCTCATGGCTCTAGGCCATCACATGGGCCCTGTGCAGTGGTATTGTATGCAGCCTGTAATCACAAACAAATGTATTCAGCAAGCAGATGAGCTGATACATGAGAAAGTGTGAGGGGTTAGAGACTGAGCCTTGGTGTCAGCTCTGGAGCAGGTCCCTCCACAGTGGAAGACCCTGAGGCCATGCAAATGAAAATGACAGTGCCTGTGGGGGTGTGGAGAGTGGAAGGGAGTGCCAAGAGGGATGAGATCACCACTCTGAACATCCAGCTTCCCTCCACGTGGGAAATTAGAAAAGGCTTCAGCTATGGAGCCCTCTGGACTAAGAAAGGGGGTGGAATCTGTGGGTCAGGTGGGGTGAAGTATGGGAATTCCCATGAGGAGGAGGCAAGTGACATCTGTGGGTGTCCCAGAGGGTGGGGTGACTGAACAGAAAGCGGGGACCCCTGTCACTGGCAGGGCGTTAGCCAGTGAAATGGTTGGCCTGGTTTTGCGCACACTTCGGTGCTGCGCCTAACGTGAGTGGGGTGTGAGGTTGCAGGCGGTCAGCATTTACACCCAGGTTTGCTGCCCACTGCAGGTCTGACTTGGAAGGACAATCAGGTTGCTTTCAGGGACATTCTGTCCTGATGAAAAGTTGGCGTGTTTTGTCTCAGCCTCCAAAAAGGAGCTTTTGAACTGCAAAAAGTGAAATTTCTCCAAATGAGTCTCTATGAAAGGATAGGAGTGTTTTTTTTTTTGTTTTTTTTTTTTAGAATTCTTCAGGGTAGGAAAACTTGTATAGAAGCACAGGGGTCAGAGTCAGAAATAATACCATAGAATGGAAATGCCCAGGTTAAAACTCTCAGCTTCCCCGTTCTAGACTGATTTCAGTGAAGTTATTAGTGCTCCCCAAACCTCAGTTTCCTCTTTGAGAAACAAGGATAGTAATATTGCTTTAAGGATTGCAAAAATAAGTCTCATACTTTCACTGTTTCCTTTATGCCAAAGACTTCTAGGCCTTTGTCTCTTCCCCACATTTTTCTTGTGAGATCCAGACCCACGCATTCCTTCCATGTCCTGTGGGCCCTTCAAAATCAAATGTCCCAAACTGAAGCCATCATCTTTGCTCACAGACCTGATTTCTATTCAGCTAAAGGTGACATCGTGTATCACCATAAAATATAGATGTAACCTTAACAATATCTCACATCAGTTAAATCTGCAGCTCTCTAGCTATTTCTGCCCTAGTCCTGTCTAGATCATTACAAGAGTTTCCTTGTCTATACTCTATCTAGAGACTTCTTAAGAAAGAACAGATCTGTTGGGCTCATTCCCTGACTCAAATGGCCCCTCATTTCCCTGGGGATATTTCTTTTCCTGCCTTGCCAAGCTCTTTATCTGGTTCTTTTTTACAACCTGACTTGCAGTCTTTAGCTTCCACTTACTGAAGTTCTCTCCAGGCCATGTTGAATTTTATTGACTTTCTCTTGCCTTCAGTTTTTCACAAAGGGTGGTCCCTCTGGCTGGAATCAGCTTACTGCCCTCTGTTCCCCACCCCCTATCATCTGACTAATTGTTACTCATCCTTCAGGTCCCAACCTAGAGGCCACCTCCACCAAGACTTCCCTGTGCCCCTAATGCTAGATATGCGTCCCAGTTATCTGTAATCTTCCTAACCAGGGACATGGGCCTCCTCATGCTGGGTTTGCCCATGGTCTGCCAGTCTCTTGTGTTAATAGCAAATTTGGGAGGAAAAAAATCAGGAGATACATTCAGTATATTTTTTGGTGCCATGTACCACCCTACTTTTTCTCTTCCTCTTTCTTTCTTTTCTTGTCTAATCAGAGTACCAGAAATGCCAGAAGAGAAAGTTTTAAAACCAATTTGGCAAAGTGTTTTGAGCCCTACGTTCTTGGGATCTCAGAATTCAGAAAGCTTTTAATAACAGAGTTTGTGGGAAGAAGTAACAGTTAAGTACTGTTTCTTCTCACAGTGAACTTTGGTTGAGTCATTAAGAGAAATCATAACATGATAAATCCCTACACCTCAAAAGCAAAATAAGATAAGAGACATAGCAAAATCACACTAAAGAAAAAAAGGATTAAGAGGCTTAGTATGCAATAGTAACACACAGTAGATAAGGGGGAAAATGCTATTACCAGAACGTAGCAGGTAACAGATTATTGTACAGTAGTTAGCCAACTACTGGACTCCAATGTGGAGGGGAACGCTATCCTGTCATTTGGATCCGAAGTGTCCCAGCTTGGTGCTGTTAGGAGGGAGGTCATGGAAATTTAGGAAAAGAAGCCTAGTGGGAAGCCTCCAGGTAATTGAGGATGTGCTCTTAAAGGAGATAGTCGGGCTCCAACTACTTCCTCTTTCTTTTCCTGGACCCAGGGGAAGCAGCATAGCTCCCTCTAGAGGCCTAAAAGCAAATACCCACCTAACAGTGGATTAGAACCCCCAAAACCATGAGCCAAAATAAAAGCACTCTCTTTATAAATTGATAGTCTAGGTGTTTGTTATAACTACAGAAAATTGATCAACAGAGAGTATTTATTAGGCAATTTTCAGCTTAACTAGATCCCTAATCCCTAGATGTATTCTAATAAAATAATAGACATTTCCACTGCCATATGATTTAAATTTGAAGGGCTCCAACTCTGAAATATGACAACCGTCTGACCCCATTTGCTTCTTGGACATCGGAGTCAGTTTTTTTTTCTAGTTTTCTTCTTTACATTGTTCATACTTACTAAATAATTTCCTAAAGTCCACTTTTTAAAATATTGTAAGTCTATGACAGAAAGATTCCCCACAATAGTACACTGTATTCTAGGTTAAAATGCAACAAGTTGCCCCATAGAAATAGCTTTTTTTAGTTTTCTCTTTTTTATCAATATGTGTTTGGGATGCATAATAATTACATTCATCTCGAGGACTTGGGTGCAGATACAGATCATTATCATTTTTACTTCTGCTACCCTTCCCCACCCTCCAGACTCCCCCCACAAAAATATTAAATGTGTGCTTTAGGCAGGTAATATCTCTGCTAAGAAGGCAGGCTAGAAAAATTCCCACGTCATTTAAGATACATCCTCAGAGTGCAGAAGACTACAGCCCAGCCCTTTCGTTATGTTTCCTTCTGAGACAGGGCCCCAGTAAATCATGAAGATGCCCAAACTGGGCTCAAACTCGCAGTCTAGCTGCCTCAGCCTCCCAGGGTGCTCTTCCTTTCTTTATGAAAATTCAAACTTCTGACCTGCATCACTTTCCTTCTCCTTGAAAAACTTCTTCCAACATTTCTAAGAACTAATCTTTTAGAGGGAAATCTCTTTAGTGTTTATTTACCTAAAAAGGTCTTTATTTGTCCTTCATTTAAAAAATTAGAATTTTACTTTTTATAACAGTTTTAGATTTACAGGAAAATTGATCAAAAAGTGCAGTCCCCATATACCACCCTTCCCCACCTTCAGTTTCTCCTGTTGTTAATCTCTTTCATTGTGCAATACGTTTGTTGTAATTGCCACACCAGTATTGATATGCTATTATTAACCAAAGTCCATAGTTTACAGTAGGGTTCACTTTTTGTGTTGTTCAGATTAGGGGATTTTGACAAATGCATAATGCCAGATATCTGTAATTATAGCACCATGCACAGTAGTTTCACTTCACTAAAAATCTCCTGTGCTCCATTTATTAATCTCTCTCCTTTCTCCTCTCTCTCCTTCTCAAACGTCTTGCAACCATGGATATTTTTATTGGCTTTGTACTTTTCCTTTTTCCAGTGTGTCAGAGAGTCAGAATCATACAGTATGTAGCCTGTTTAGATTGACTTCGTTACTGAGCAACTTTCATTTAGGGCTTCTCCCATCTTTTCACGGCTTGGTAACTCATTTCTCTGTAGTACTGAATAATACTCCATTATATGTTGCACCACAGTTTATTTATCCAGTCAACTCCTGAAAGGCAGATTGGTTGCTTCCAATTGTTGGTAATTATGAATAAATGTAAGCATTTATGCGTGGCTTTTGTGTGGACATAAATTTTTGACTCACTTGGATGACCATAGACGCATGAACACTGAATTGTGTGGTAGACTCCATTAACTTTTGTAAGAAATTACCAAATTATTTGTCTTCTGTATATCTTCCTTGGTGAGTGTTTGTTTAAGTGTTTTGCCTGTTTTTAATTGGGTTGTTTGTTTTCTCATTGTTGAGTTTGAAGAGTTATTTGTATATTTTGGGTACAAGTCCTTTACCAGGTAAGTGTTTTGCAAATATTTTCTCTTAATCTGGGGCTTGTGTTTTCATTCTCTTAATTTCCTTCACTTTTGAAGGATTAGTTTCACAGGATACAGAACTTAAAACTGGTGGACTTTTTCCTTTCAACACTTTAAATACTTGCAATACTCTCATTGCTTGGATGGTTTCTGGCTAGAAATCTAATAAAAATTTTAATGTTCATTTCACTACAGATAAGGTGCTTTATTTATCTGGCTTATTTCAATATTTTTTGAATCTTTGGTTTTTTACAATTTGAATATGAGATTCAAGGTGTAGGTCCATGTAGGTCCCACTTGGTAAGCTTTAGGCTTGCTGGATCAGTAGTTTGGTGTCTGTCCTTGACCATTATTACTTTGAATATCTCCCCTACTCTCTTACCCCTCTCCTTTCCCTTTCCTTCTGGTGTTTTACTTAAGCATGTTTCAACTTTTTAAATTGTCGCACAGTCCTTGGATGTTCTGTTATTTATGGTGCTGACTCTTGGGGAAAGGCTTGGATCTGGTTGTCTGATCATATCTTTAAGAGCACTGATTTTCTTCCTCAAATCATGTCCAGGGTACTAATGACCCAATGAAAGCATTCTTTGTTTCTACTATAGTGTTTTGATATCTAGCATTTATTTTTTTTTTCTTTTCTAGGACTTTTAATCGCTCTAATTAGAGTAATATCTGTTCCTTCAAGCTGCCTACTTTTTCCTGTTGGAGCTCTTAATATATCAATCATAGTTGTTTTACATTCTGATAATTTCAATCTGTTCCGTATCAGTCTGGTTCTGAATGTTTTATTTCTTGAATCATGTTTTCTCTTGTCTTGTAACTTTTTTTTGAAAGACTCCCATGGTGAGTCAGGTAAAGGTGTGAAGTTTTACATTAATCTGGTGGCAGTTGTGTTGTGTTTAATGTTTCCTATACCTGTAGATGTCAGAGACTTTAGATTCCTTCTACATCCTTAATTTTGCCCCCATTTCAGACATTTT
The DNA here is from genome assembly GCA_004363535.1 of Dasyprocta punctata. NCBI lineage: Eukaryota > Metazoa > Chordata > Mammalia > Rodentia > Dasyproctidae > Dasyprocta > Dasyprocta punctata. The sequence continues at coordinate 39,390 of RJWM01005976.1, read as the reverse complement.
AATTTTTGTCTCTTGATTTCACCTTAGTTTGACTTCCAATATTAAAAGTTTGAGAAGATGAGGAAGAACCAGGGAAGGAAAATAAAAGGAGCAACCAGGGAGTCAGGAGAAAAATGAGGACAGTATGATGCCCTAGAGGTCAAGTAAAGAAAGTGCTTGAAAGAGAAGGGATTGATCAACCATGTCAGCTGCTCAGATAATTCAGCGAAGATGAGGCTAAGGACTGACCTATGGATTCAGCAACAGAGGACACAATGACCCTGACAATTCCAGCGCCCTTCATCATGCAGTGTAACACTTTAAGCAAGAAAAGCAAAATAAGTTGCATATAATTCCAGGTCAAGAAATAAGGAAATGGGGTTATTGTCAAAAGGGTGACAGCTGTTCAGCAAGTTGTCTGAACCACTGTGGTACAACATCGGAGCGGTCTCATCTCCTAATTGAACCATAGCTTGCAAATGATGGTTCAAATGTATGTGTGAGTTCAGGTCCATCTCTTCACCATGTAACCTTGAACCAGTGCCCAAGATGACTTAGATTTTCCCACTACAAAAATAAATGTAATGATTAGCACTCAACTAAAAAAAAAAAAAAAAAAAAAAAAAAAAAAAAAAAAAAAAAAAAAAAAAAAAAAAAAAAAAAAAAAAAAAAAAAAAAAAAAAAAAAAAAAAAAAAAAAAAAAAAAAAAAAAAAAAAAAAAAAAAAAAAAAAAAAAAAAAAAAAAAAAAAAAAAAGGTCTGGGAAATGTTGATCTGAGAGAACAATGCTGGCACTGGATTTTCTGAAAAGGAAAACTGCATTCCATGACTATCTCTAAGTGTGTGAAAATGGAATATTTTAAAATAAAGAAAAAGAAAAGTCGTCCATCCAAATGCCAGCATGGACTAGGCAGCTCTCACATACTTATTGAGACTCATTAAATTAGTAAGGTTTTGGTGGAAATGGATACTCCACACTAGCACAACCATTAGCCACCATTTGGAATTCAGGATGGGTTTTCCAGTGAGTAAGTGAAATGAGTCAATGAAGAGGATTTATTAGTTGTATTTCAATAGTTTTCCCTGACTAATCTAACCACATACTAATCACTGTTTATTGTTTGAATCTTGTTCTTGTACTCTGAACGTATCAACCCAAGTTCCTTGAGGATTATATCATGAGGTTTATTTTTTTATATTTCTTATCACATTTGATTCAGTAGTAGGTATTATTTACTATCTACTTATTGAATAATGTTTTGAAATTGAATGACTAATTCATATTAAGTGACTAAAGTGAGCTTAATTTAAATCAAAACAAAGAGGTTAAGGAACAACCCAAATCAGCCTTACAAAGATCAGTGTATGATAGTTTACAGAATTAAATAAATTGCAGCCAGCATTCCTCTGATAGTTGGGTATCCAGTGCCTTTATCAGAAGGCTTCCACTACTAATCATAAACCTTTATTTACTGTTGTCAATCACTGGCTTCTGGTGTCTCCAGAGACATGATCTTATCCTTCCAAGGGCCTTCCATAGCTTTTGTTTTGAGAGATACTTGCTTGCATGAGAAGCCAACTGTGTTCTTGGTTACACATACTTTGGGGTGAGCTAACAAGACGATGTGACCGCTGTCTTCCCCGCACAATCTGATTTCATGTGCCCCACCACAGGCGAGCTTCCTTTTTCTTACCAAAACATGGTAAGTTTATATCATTGCTTATATAAGAAACAAAAGACACACACAGAGGTTTGAGAGGTTTAAGGATGGTCGATTCTAGTCCAAGATTTTTCAGCCCATGTAGCTTATTCATATTCAACATTGAAGTTTATTATATCTGTGGATTTCAGTAATGGCATTGATAATAAGAGTTAGAAAAGTAAACACCAGCCCAAGAAATAATTTGTGATCTTCTCTTCTCTTTGCATTAGTAAAACAAACACTGTGAACTTTAAAACAATAGAGATGTGTATTTGGAAATAGCATGTTGCTCTTTTCCATTTTCCTGCTGCCATGCAGTTAGTAACATGATCCTTAAGGTTGTAACAGAACTTCCAAAATAAACTTGATCTTTAGAGTTTTACCACAATGATGGTGAGCCTCTGAAAGTTCAGGGATCACATACAAATGGAGAATTAATGTTTTTGTACCAATTTCCTGTACCTCTGAATCATTGAGCTGAAGGTTTCACAACAGTGGCAACTGTTGACTGCTCCATGCTCAGTGACAGAACACACACAAGTCTTCCAACACCCATTTATCCATCCAGCTATAGTTCATTGCATTTGTGCCAGTCTGCCTGAGCCTAGACTCAAACACTAGAAATGAAGAGTATGGGGTTCCAATTTGTAAAGTGGGACATGAAAGCCACTCTGTCTAGATCTGCTTAGCATTACCAAGACACACCCAGTCTTCTTTTGTCCCATGTTCTAGATAGGAACCATTTCCCAGAGACATTCCTAAGGTGCTAAGTGGTCAGCTAAACTCTCTAAGAAAAGAGGCAATGATAGCAACTTGTGTGGTAGGATAATTCATCACTCAGGATGCATTATGTGGGAGGAGGATGGGGCAAGTCATACACACAAACACACACAGACACACACACACCCTCAGCTCTGCAGTGGCATCTTAGGGATAACACAGGGGCACACTGCAGAGGGAGTGCTGAAATCAAGATTTGAACTTCTAAGTTGACATCTCTGCATTTCATTGACATACAGATCATTTATTTTTATTTTATAAACAGTTTTGAAAATTACCACTGCATTGTAAAAGCATAATTTGTTCAAATCCTGACATCACCATTTAACAGTGAGCAAATATGTGATTTCTGTAAACATCAGTCTCTTTGATTCTAAAAAGTGGGCAGCAGAACACACTCCTTAGGGTTGTGGACAAAATCAAATAGAATACTTTATGCCAAGCAGAGGGTGTAATAAGTGTTCAATGGAATATGACTTTAGTTGTCGATAATAAAAATAACACAGGTTGATTGCATAAAATGCAACCAAGTATAAGGAAGAAAGTAGCAATTGCCCATAAATCTACCCCAATATAATCACTGGATGATTATGGAGTATTTTCTATTTCTCTAGTTAAGTTCACACAACGAATTTCTTTGTTATGAGGAGTTTCAAATATACCAAAGATGAATACAATGCATACACATATACTTTCCTCCTCGAGCTAAAAATTTTATGGACTTCATCAAATTTTGCTTCATTCCCTGTGTATTTGTGTGTGTATGTGTGTGTTTGTTTTTGTTTGTGTTGTATAGACTTTTTTCTACTAATGTCCAGGCTGTTTCCTTTCTTGCATTGTCTTCCACTTGGTACTACTTTTTTTTTTTCGTTTCTGGAGTTTGAACCCAGAGTTTTGAGCTATATCCCCAGCCCTTTTTTTCTTTTTACTGTGAGAAAAGGACTTTTTAAGTCACTAAATTGTCCAGGGTAGGCTTGAACTCACAATCATCCTTCCTCAGTCTCTCAGAGGACTGGATTACAGGCACATGCCACCACATCCAGCTCTCCTTGGTACCACTTCTAACTGCAAAATACAGGTAATATGTTAGCTGGAATATGTGTATTTTTTTCTGAAATATTTGAGGGTAAGTTGAATTCATCGTAACATTTCAACTATAAATATTTCAATATGTATCTCCTAAAATATGGGCAGCCTTTTCTCATAATGACATGACCATTTTCCCAACAAAATAACAGAGATCATTCCTAATGTCATTTAATAATCAGTTTGTATTCAAAATTTCTAATTGTTTCCAACATGACTTTTTGCCAGTTTTTCTTAAACCAGTTCATGTACTGTTCACTTATATCTCTGTTATTCCAGAACAATTATATCACCAGTTTTGAATTACTACAAGTATACTTTCTAGTGCCGCATACATATATTCTAGTGAAGGCTAAGTCCCAGCCAATCCCTTGGCACAGACACACTAGTTATTTCTTCTTTTTTTCCTTTTTTTCCTGTTACAAATCATGTTAAGATGAATATCTTAGTGCATTAACTTCTTTCACCTTTTCTAGTTACTTCTGAATATTTACATTTCCTAAAAGATAAGAAAGTATTTAAGACCCCACTTTTTTTAAAAAACAAATTAGCAGACTACTCCCCAGAAAGGTATTTGAGCATGACAGGCTAGCTGGGGCTCTCAACCCCTCCTTGTGTCAGGATAAGTGATCAAAATTGTTTTACTTAAGTATTTTCTTTCCTTCTGACCAATGTACAACAATGAAAGATAGAGCTCTGGAAAAAACATTTATGGCCCTGGCTTACGAAACTATAAAAGAAGAGTTTTAACTTAAGGTAATTTCTAACTTTCCATCCAATTCTGTAGAAGAATGTAATGTTAATGCTACTTCAGCAGAGGAAAGACCTGGCAAAAATCAACCAGTCAGATCCCTGGTATGAAAAGAAAAAAAAAAAAATCAACCAGTTGACCAACCAACCAACCAACAAATAAATCTTTTCTAAAGTTTTCCATGTCCTTCTAAAGGGTTTCTGGCATCTGCCATTAGAATAGCATTTATAACTATTCCATTTTTTATTTATAGGCCCCTTGACAAAGCTTATCAACACCTCCATTCAATCTGCTGACATGTGTATCAGTTGCCAAGTGCATAACAAACACCAGGTTACCTCACTGTCTTCGTCTTGGTCAGTCACTAAAGAGCATCGACGAGGCACAACTTGACGCCAGCACTGTACTTGCTTTTAGAGTAGCTTGCACTACGGACCTGGGCTCCAAGCTCCAAAACGAACAGCTAATGACCTGTGATCTACAGACTCATCTTTCCTCGAACCACATGACAAACCTTCTGGACCCAAAGCCAAAGGAATTTATGGTTTTCCAAGGAAACATGATATTTGCTTTGACAGTTTCATATAGCATTAACTCGAAAGCAGACAAAGAGCTGAAGCTTCATCTTCACTCGCCTTTCCTGGGATCAAGCCCTTTGAAGGAAGGAGATCACTGGGAATCCTTCCCTAGGCATGGAGGTGTCAGAGGCAGAAACCAGACATACAAATCCCACTCTCCAGGCCTTTGGGAAAATACCTAACCACCACTGCCCTCATCCGCCAGTCTCCTGTTGATTGTCCGCCCCTACCATCAGCATGACGCTGACTCCCAGCAGTGCGTGAGGTGGGGAGGGCAGGAGGTATGGCAAAGAGCCAGCGCTCATGCCTTTCTGGAGCCTGGCAGGTCTCATTAAGCTCGGACTGGTTTCTGAAATGTTTTGCCGCCATTCCTGCCTGGCACCCAGACCCCTACCATTTTAAAGTGAACTTTTCACATTCCATTCTACCTTCTAATTCTGCAAACTAGGATCTTTGTTTTTCTCACAGTTCCAACATCAACACTCCTTTGGAGAAAAACTTTCATAAGCCCTAGATAGTGCTAGTGCCAATGCATCTTAGCCTGTTTCTATAGTCAAAATGGAACAAAGAAAGGAAACATTATAAAAACTGGTGTTGTAGACTGGAACCAGACACAATAAATAACAGTCGGTGTGCACATTTAACGACTTAAAAGCTTAGCATCTCAAAGAATTCATTGAAGTGACAAGTACAGACTTTTGAAAGCAAGATGGCATTTTCTATCTGGGAGCTCAGAGCTGAGGGATCCCCTCAACACAGACATAGTCAAATGTAGCAGTCAGGTGACCATGTGGCAAAATGGAAAGAAGCATGAAGCTGTACTGTCCCTGAGTGGAAATGTGACTTTAGCACATGTGGTACATAAGTATGAGCAACCAGCCATTGCTGGCACCACCCTGTGTTGGCCCTCTTGCATTAGGGAACATGGGGTGTGTCAGAAGAACTCAAAGAGGTTCAGAGTGACTGCAAGGCTGGGGATAGGCAGATGGGGTGGGTGAGGTGGTAAAGGCAGTTATGAAAGAAGAAAAAAGATAAGCAAGGAGAAAGTTCATGAACAGCCCGGAGGCCCTGTTGAAGAGTTGAAAGCCATTTAAATGTTTAAGCCAGTTTGCTGCATACTGGATTTGTGCTTTAGAAGCATGACTCTTTCTTGCTGGAGCACGGGGAATAGATTGAAAGGGGTAAAGCAGGGGTAGAAAATCAGCTGCTGTAGCCAAAAGAAAGATGACAGTGGGCTAGATGTGGGTGGTGACTATGAGCTTGAGAGACGTCTATGAATTTGAGAGTTATTTAGGAGGTGGAATTGATGGGCCTTGGTGACTAATGAGTTGGGGGTTAAGGGACAGTGATGGATAGAGAACACAGGATGACTGCCAGATTCTGGCTAAGGCATCTGAGTGGTGACATACGTCAATGAAGGAGAGACGCGTAAGTGACACTAATCATTTCAGGTCTGGGTGGGTTGAGTTAAAAATATCTTTGGGAAAATTTCAGTGCAGATTTTTACAAGAATATATATGATGCCAACAGATGGATAGTAAAGAAAGCTGTATGTGGAGGATAACAGTGTTGTCCACTTAGAAGAGACAGAAGGACACTGCTTGTTAGAATACTCTGCTCATTCTTGGCAGTTTAGTTTAAATGCATTAACAATCACTCCCCAAGAGCGAGTTCTGGAGGAAGGCAGGATATCACACTGCGTTTAAAGACTGGAAAGGAAATCGACACAGTGGGGAAATAATCTTGTCTTCATTATTGACCACTTACTGTGTGCCAGGCCCTGTTGCTGAGTGTTTTATATTCATCACTGTACACTAGTCACTTCTTCCAATAATGCTACAGAAGGTAGATAACTATCGTACTCGCTTTACATAACAAAAGCTGAAACTTGGGGGAATTATGGAATTCTCCATATGTGGCGTCCAGTACGGTAGCCACTAGTGGCACAGGGCCACTGAGATCTCCGAATGCGCGATTGAAGGAACCAACTCTTAATTTAATTTTATTCCATTTTATTTTAATTACCATTAATTCATATTTGAAAACTAGCACTGGATTCCACTAGCGGGAAACATTTAAGTATGCTTGGAACGATGGGAGTATGGCAACCAACTTTCTCAACTCTAAGCTGTTTGAAAACTGAATATACACCAAGTAGTTCTGCTGAAAAATAAGTCTGAGTCTAGAATACGCTGTGGCGTAATATGCATACTGGATTTTGAAGACACCGTGTGGGGGATAATATAAGACAGCTCAATAATTGTTTATACTAACGATGTGTTGAAATAAGATTTTGCGGATACCAAGTTAAACAAAACAGTAAAATTAATTTGCCCTGTTTTATCATTTTGATTTTATTTTTTTTACGTGGCCATGGGAGAACATTCAATTCCAAATGTGACTGGCACAAGATTTCCTCCCCTGCTGGCGTCACCTGAGCAGCCCTTTCCCAGGGACTCGCCCTTGGGGTACCCCGGGCTCCGCGCGCGCCTCTGCACCCCGGCCCAGCGCGCGGGTGGACCGACTCTCACCCGGTGCCCATGGTCAGCGGGCTTTCCTGTTTGCCTTTTTGAACTCTGTTTTCCCTGCGCCTCGGAGAGCCAGGCGCTGATGTCACTGTATAAACAGAGGGAAGGGTGGGGGCGAAAGTAGCATTGGAGGGAATTAGGCGGCGGGAGGAGGAGGGCTGGCCGGAGGATGGGGGTGGGGAGGGAGATTTTAAAAGGTGGAGTGCGTGGGGGGCAGCGGCGCGGGGACACTGCAGCCCAGATAAAGAAACAGAATGGGATGGGGGCGGGGGGGGCCGTGGCTGCAGGAGAAGGGGAGTTTGGAAAAGTATGGGACGCCTAGAGCTAATTCCCCTGATTAAAAATGCATTAGTTTGGAGGTGTCAGGGACACGCAGCTGTTTTCAAGGCAAGCCTGGCTCCAAGAGGTCCTCCCCGGCCGGCCGCCTGGCGGCTGCGTCCCAGGCTGGATGTCAGGAGCGCACAGCCGCCGACGCTTGTCCTGTCCCCGACAGGGCCCTGGCCAATGTCCTGCTGCTGAGGGTCGTGGTAATTTACATCCTCTCTGTGTACATTAACTTATCTGCAGCCGCGCTGGCTGCGCCGCTTCAGCCAGCCTGTCTCCGGTGCAGCCTGGGAGACCCACCGAGGGGGAGCAGGGGGAGCCCTGGGAATCACAACAGCCCTGGGTTCCGACCCGGCCTGGGCCGGGCGGGGGGCTAGGCGGGCCGGGCTGGCTGGGGGGCCGGGCGGGAGGGCATGGCTCGGGAGGGGACAGGCAGAGGCGGGCGCTGGGGCTGCAAGGCGAGGCATCGAGTGGCTAATTCATGCCTCATGACTCATGGGCAGGCTCCTCTTCAGTGACAGCCCGGACAGTTGCTGGTTATTTGTAGCCCCCCGGCTTTCATTTCACTGTAATTAAGCAGTCATCAGAGGGTCGCCCGTTGTAATCACGCGCCGAGTTCCAGGGGCAGCAGGGAGTGGAAGGGGCGGCTGGGAAGGAGGCGCGCAGGCCAAGAGGGTAATGGACCCTGAGAACGCGCGCGCTCTTCATAACTCTCTCGGTGACAGCCAGGGCGCGGGCCCCGCGGACGCCGAGGCCCGATGTTCTGTTTCAGGCCCGGGCCAGACCCTCTTCTGTGACACCGGCGGTCTTCCCGGAGAAGAGGTCTGGCTGTGCTCGAGTCAGATGCTGGATTTGCTTCTTTCCCCTCTGGCACCACACTAATCATTCTCTTTAATCACTGTAGCTTTTTAATGAGGCCAAGTAGGTATTTATGGAGCCGTCTACTCTCTAAACGCTAATGCTTGATAAGTCATTTTTAACTTATCGGTGGGCTCTGCAGGGGCCAAACCCTGAAGAAAGGGGAAGTGAGAATAAAAGACAGTCTGGAGTTTGCTAGGAAAAATCCAGTCTATCTGTGGGTCTCAGATTGTCCCGAGCCTTGGTGGGAAATGTTCAGGCCATCAGGCATAAGAATAAGGGCAGCCAGGGTCTGTTCCAATTTGGTGAACATTACTTGGCTGTCATTCTTGATTTTTTTTTTCCATTCCGTCCACCCTCTCCTGGGGCTCTTTCGTGTGTTCCTGAGATAGCATTTGAAGCTCCCCTTCTAAAGCCAAATGCACAAAGTTCTTTGAAGAATTTTGGAGGGACGTGGGCAAAATGAAAGACCTGGAAAGAAATAAAGGAAACGAGATACATCACTGCCCAGAAGAGTAGGTAGTGCCACAGGCTCTAAATTTCAGTAGATGTCAGAGTTAAAGATGGAGGGTGCTACAGCAGGAGCATAGTTGCCTTCAAGAGAAAAGAGAAAACCTTTTCAAGCAAGAGTGTCAACAAAGCCAAAAGAGTACCCCACAGAAGACTAGGATAAAATGAATGAGTCTACATGTAAGTATTTAAAACGCAGCAAGACTTTTAAAAACACTTTTCAGCCCTAAAAAGGAATGAAACACCAGTAGATGCTAACTGGTGTTTGATGAACCTTGAGAACATTGAGCTCAGTGATAAAAGCCAGCTCCAAACAAGCACATATTATTTGATTTTATTTATATGAAATGGCCAGTATAGGCAAATCTATAGAGACAGGAAGTAGATTAGTGGTTCTTGGAATTGCGTGCAGAGAGACTGGTGTCATTGGTCAAGGTAGTTGTACAGACAACTCTGAATATGGAAAAAAAAAACCACTTACTTAATCCATTAAATGAGCAGCTTGTATGGTGTACAAATTATACACAATAAAGCTGTTACCAAAAAAAAGTTTTATAAAGAAAAGGGCCAGCCAGGCATGGTGGTGCATGCCTATAATCCCAGCACTTGGGAGGCTGAGGCAGAAGGATCATTGTGAGTTTGAGACCAGTCTGGGCTACAAAGTGAGTTCAAGTTCAGCCTGAACTGCATAGTGAGACCCCGTCTCAAAAAGACAAAAAAAAAAAAAAAAAAAAAAAAAAAAAAAAAAAAAAAAAAAAAAAAAAAAAAAAAAAAAAAAAAAAAAAAAAAAGAAAGAAAGAAAAGAAAAGAAAAAAGAAAGAAAGAAAAAAGAAAAAGGCCTAAAAAAAAAGTGGTATGAAAATACTTTTTGCTAAGTACACCATTCCTATCTTTATGACAATGTGGGCTACAAAGTGACATCTTTAAGGACAGGGACTTAGTGTGATTTTTCTACTTGGCCCACAGTGCTCAGAACAGTCCAGCTGATGGAAGACACTAAACTAGTATCTAAGAGAACCAGTGAATAAGCCGATTAGTCTAGATTGAGTGCCTGCCACATGCCATGTCCTTACTGCATCTTCTAGCTTTCCAATATTCTTATTGTCATTATCAAGAATCATACAGCTGGTAACAATAATTTATAAACAGAATTTTGTTTCTCTATTTTGCATGAGGCACTGTGCATATATTTGCTTCTAATCCTTATAAAACCCAGCAATGTAAACCTGATGAACCTGGGACTGTCTGGCTGTCAGTGTTTTAGTCTGTTATAAACATAGTGTGCTATGTAAGCTAAACATAAACACAGGGAACATCAAGAGACATGCATAGATAATCAGCCAAAGTCACCTATAGAGGAAATCAAAGTACGCGACTTGTTTCTATGTCGAAACTGAAAGAAATATCAGGAAGCATCATAAATACCTCACTCCAACAATGGACTTTCTTGTTTAAAATTGTAAGACTTGTCCAAGTGTGGATTATTCTTCCCACAAATGCGGAGGACTTGCTGGGTGCATGGCTCTGAAGGAAGCGCTGAAAGCAGTCAGCAGAGGAGCTTGCACTTCTACCTGCCATAAAAACCATTCTTGTTTTTCTTTAAAAATGGGTACAGTACTCAGCATGTCTGTGTAAACAGTACACAAAAAGTCTAGCCATCTATGACCTGAAAAGACTTGGTTTCCTGAGATCTCTTCTTAAATTTGAAATATTTTTGTGAAATGTTAAGGAAAAGACCCAGAGCTCCCCGAAGGGCTTCCTAGATGACCACTCCCCTCAAACACGGCTGGACAGAAGTGAGAAGACTGCAGAGCCCCTGAAAACGACTGTGCGGAGTGCTTGGACCTGAGCTACTGCCGAAGGGTTCATCAGAGAGTTCACGTTTCTTCCTCGTATCAGCAACCCGGGGTTTCAGAGCCACATTCCTCCTAACACTCAGACTCTCCAGTTTATCTTGTGCTTCTTAGTTGTTATATTAAGGTATGCCAGCGCTAATTACCTAAAAAGACACAAAACCTTCTAATTAAAGGTATCATATGTCCCTATTTTACTGTAAGAATTTTGTTGTGTTGTGGTTTTTTGTTGTTGTTTTGTTTCATTTTTATGCTACTGGGGATTTCACACTGAGCCCCCTTTTTTCCCTCATTTTTTTAATCTTTATTTTGACACAGGGTATCATTAAGTCACTAAGTTACAACAGCTGGGCTTCAACTTGCGATCCTCCTGCTTCAGTCTTACTGTAAGACTTTTGCTGTAAGGTTTATAATACAATACCCCACATTTTATAATTGAAAAAGCCAGGTCTCCTCTGAAGCTATGTATGTATTGAAATTTTCTGAAAGATTCATAACAACATGAAGAAAAGAAATCTCAGCAAGTTCTTCTTCCAACTGTTAAATCCGCCCTCCACCCCTGCAAACCATCTAAAATGCTGAGTAAAATGGCAAGAGGTATTCCTCCATGTATGTGTATATACATATATATATTCCCCTCTCTCTATATTTTTTTTTCTTTTTGTTTCTGAGCTAAGATGAAAAGGAAGCACAATTCAATCCGTAAGTGTGAAAAATTTTCATAGCTGCTCCTCTTTCCTCCACATGAAAAACTTCAGAATTGAAATCCAGTGTCTTAGGTTGATGAGCCTCAAGAAACATCACTCAGGACTCTGGAGTGGGTACCACTGTCCGGGGAGCGGCCATCCCTCCTGAAGCCTATGTGGCTGTCACCCTCTAGTGGATGATCTATGACAACAGTTGGCAGCCTCCTGTGGGGTACGAGACTGACCTATCTTAAAGACGTAGATGACAGATAAAACTTCCCCTGAACTCTTCAGGCCTGAGCACATATTTCCTAGGAAAGTGGGTGTTCATGAGCTGTTTATTCAGCCTGTGGTTCTCTCCTTTTGAGTCTGTGTTTATGTTTCCTACTGGTGTCGTTTTCAAGAACAATACGTATTTCCTTAAGTTCAACTTATTCTGCAATTGAGATAGCCCTGTGCAATTGATTCTCAGAGATTGCTTGAATCCACGGAGGCCTTAAAAGTGTCCTTTCTATGCAGACCTACTGGATGCACCTCACAACTTAGCTGGTAACACAGAACTTGCCAGTGGAGTGCCAGTCTTGTGTTGACCCATTCAATCTCCCTCAGAAAGTTGTGGATTAATGAACATTGCCTCAAGATCCATTATTGTGTAAGAAGCCTAAATGTAGGCCCTTGGAGACGCTGTAATAGAGTTTCTGGAGGTAGAAGTGATAGTGTTTGCACTGTCATAAGACTTTTAAGACTCAAGCATTTTACTGTACTACACTGGAAAATTAACTTTCTAAAAGTAACTTCATAAAAATGAAGTCTGGATTAATTCAATTGAAACTCATATTATGAATTTCAAAATATAATAAAATCATTTTCCCTCTTCCATATTATTGGGTCACTGAAGATTTATCTTTATAAATCTGGATGAGAACTGAATTTCTACATTTTAGAGAGTTTCTAGGCAGGAAGGATTGTGAGTTCAGGAAATACTCCACATTCTCAAAAGCCCGCATTGTTGCTGCTTGCATTTGCTGGGAGAACTTACTGAAAGAAACTATTTCTCTGGAAGTCTAATTTCCTGAAGATGTGCTGCTCATTCATCAGTAGAGAAGTTGAATGTTTGAAGTTGGGGATGCCCTTGGTTCTATATCTGAGGCCAACTAGGAATTAGAACACATGTAAATGAAGTGCCCCTCCCCCGCCATATCCATTTGATAGGTGAAGACTAGCTAAGGTTTGGCAGGGTTAAGCATAGTTCACCCCTGTAGCTGACCACAGAGTGGGCGCCAAATAAAAACCCCCTTTCTTTTGCCCACACTGCTCTTGTCTCTCGGGTGGAATTTTCTTAGTGATATGAAGAAATTAGTTACCTGGTTCTACTCTTAGGAACGTATATTCTGTTTGGTTAAATGGCATTTTTTTTTTATTGTGGTAAAAATATACCTAACATAAAAGTTACCATTTTAATCATCTTAAGTGTAGAGTTCTGTGGTGTAATGTACATTCATGGTGTTGCACAGTTTTCCTCACAATTCGTTTCCAGTCTCTTTTTATCTTCCTGAACTCGCATCAACTAAACAATTCCCCATTTCCCCTTCTGCTAACTTCTGTAAACCAGGACTCTACTTCCTGTCTCCATGAATTTAACTTCTTTATCTTGTATAAGTGGAATCAGATAATATTTGTCCTTTCGTGTTTGGCTTTTTCACTTAGCATAATATCCTTAAGGTTCACCCATGTTATAGAATTTTTCTTCATTTTAAAGGATGCATAATATTGCAATACATGCACACACGTGTGTGCGTGTGTGTGGGTGGGTGTGGGTGTATCACATTTCGTTTTGTCTGTCAGTTCATCTATAGATAGACATTTAGGGAAAACATTTTTTAGGTGCATACTAAAAAAATTTAAATCTTCAGAAACTAAACACATGTCGTGGGCTAAGGGTATAGCTCAGTAGTAGAGTTCTTGCCTAGCATGCCTGAGGCCCTAGGTTCTGCCTCCAGAATTTACAAACAACACCACCAACAAAACTAAACACATGTCTGTATGAGGGTAGAAGCTGTATTTAGTATTTTAAAAAACTGCTAGGCTAGTTAAAGAATAACAGTTCCATGTAGAATTACATTAAGTTAAGTCTATGGAATTTAGTTTATTTGTCCTCATATTTTCTATCACCACCTCCATGTTACCCCAACATCAACAGAGGGTCACCTATGGTAGGTTATCAGAAAATGTATGACAAACTCCAAGACAGGCATGGGGAAAATCAAGTAGAATCTACTTTGTCATAAATTTTTCCTTTTCTTTCTTAAAATTAATTTTACTTCATACATAATGGATTGATTGCCATAGTCAAACTACTTACAGAGATATCCACCTCTTCTGATTAACATTTATGTGTGCATGTGTTTGTGGGGGGGCATTTTAGATCTATTAGCAATTTTTAAGTACACAATATAGTGCTAATTGTAGTCACTATACTATAATTAGATCTCTAGAACTTATATACCCTCCAAAAGTGAAGCGTAAGTGAAACATAAACATATATCCTTCCTAAGTGATACTTTGCATCGTTTAACCGATATCTTCCCCTTCCCCCATTCCACCTCCACTCTTTATAACTACCTTCCTAACCTCTGCTTCTACAGGTTGGACTTTTTTAGACTCCACAGATAAGTAAGGTCACTCTGTGCTTTTTCTTATTCTTTCCATTGATATTTCCAAAGGAAGATACACAACTCCTGCCCCCAACCGACCCATCCAAAAGAAACCTTGCGAAAAGCATATTCTTCTAGAAGAACAATGTATCAGCCAAGGCTCCGAGTTAAAGCAACTAAAACCAACTCTAATGATTAGGCCCAAAAGGAGTTAATTGAAAAAAATATTGTGTAGCTCATGCAACTGCAGGATGTCTGGAGGATCAGACTCGAGGCTCCCAGAAACAATGCCCAAACTATGTCCGAAACTGATGCGAGGAGGAGAAGAACACCTCCCAAGGTTAAGCTGATGCCCAGCAATTATGCCCTGTTTGCACACCTGCTGGCACCTAACTGCGCCCAACCACTATCTTGTCATTTCTGCCCAAGATCCAAATTTTGCAACTCTGGCTGTCCTTCATAGCTAGAAGCCTGCAGCAAACCACAACAGCAAAACAGATTCTACACTGTGCCCTCCTCAACTTGCCATGCAAGTCTCAGGGCACCTAAGAAACTGGTAGGGCCTGGGTCGCATACCCATGTCTCACCACAAGATGCTTGGGAAGTAGGTTCTGTGTTTTCTACCTGAGGGAGGTGGAGCAGTGAGGAAGAGGATGCCTCCCTAAAAGAAACGTGCTCAGAGGTACTAGGTGGCCACTACTGAAACTGAAGGAACTATGTTCTCCTTAAGAATGATAAGGCAGAGGAATGGATGAAATTCTTAGCTAGAATAATGAGAATAAACAACTTCAGATGAAAGTAGGTTTTCAGATAAGGCTAGGTTCTTCTTTCTCCAATCTCTTAATACACCATGGGCGCCTGACGGGAGGAAAGCAGAGTGAATTGCAAGTGTTTGGTTCAGCCTGTCCCGCCACTATAAACTCACCAAACATCACGAAGGAAGTTCTGAAACGGACTTGGCCTGCTTGGTAGGCAAACCCAGAACTCGACAGCAGCTGAAATGTTCAAGGAAGGAGCTGTGTCTTGTATTTAGATATCTGAATAATTGTTCTGCCATTAATTCATATACATTTTCTTTGACGTTTTAATGGTGAAAGTTAAGCAGTGCATACATTTTTATTTTAAAAGTATGTTTGCATTGGGAAAGCAGAAGCGATGGGTCGTGGGTTAAAGTCTTTATTTCTATTCTTACATTTTAGTAACTAACAACTATACACCACTAGGCACAGATGCACCTTGAAAGAATGTCCAGGGGCTGGGGCTGCTTGCCCTGAACTGTCCGAGATGGCAAATATGATGGTGGTCAGATATCTTGGAGTAAGATATCAGAATAAGAAGAACCTAGCATCATATTAAAATTGTTTTTCTCTCCCAAATGATTTCAAATTAGCCAATTTCTAAGCACTACAAGTTGAGATTTTTTTTTAAAAAAAAGAAAACCATCTTCAATGAAAATCTGTATTTAAGAGATTACCAGGAAATTTCATTTGTGATAAAGCCCACATATCAAATGAAAGAAATTGATCCACTGAATGATGCATAGGACTTTTCCTTAGTACTATTTAGTCTTTGGATTCTTCAACTACAGATAATCTATGTCTATGAAAAGGATTCATTAAATATACTAAATTTGATGGAGGAAAAAAACTTTATAGATCATGTGTTTCTGTATAATGTTCTATAAAATGAATTGATTTGGTTCATAAATTTTTTTCCTTTAAGTGTACTATATAAATTTTACTTTTAAAAAGAGGTATAATCTAATAAATGGAATATAGAAAAAAGGAAAATAAGGATGGTTTTACCAAGTAATTCGAAGCATAAAATAAAATCATATGCTGGAATAGAATGACGTTTCACCTGAAATAAATCTCTTAGACTATCTAACCCAGAGTTGACAATTACAGCATTTAAGGACAGGCACTTTTCTAGTTTCCATCCATGACAGACATAAATAATCAATCTCAGAAACGTCTAAGTGAGAGAAGAAACCCCGCCTGCCTCCCTGGTGAGTGTGCGCGACCACGCGGACCCCAGGAAGAGAACGATGTGCCTTTTGAGACCCCTCCATGTTGGGCCGAGAGGCAGAAACCAGAACCCCGCCTGCTTCCCTGGTGAGTGTGTGCGACTGCGCGGAGGCCAGGAAGCGAAAGAGATATGTGTCCGGTAGGCTTACCGCCACACGGGCTACGAATCAAGGCCCCGCTGTAAGCAACCTGCTTACTCAGAGGACTGGTTAAGTTCATAGCAACTAAGGTACATAAAGCAACTAAATGTTTGTATTGTTAGGTTGTTTTGCAGGCCTGGTGCCCCGTAGTCTGAGCATCTCTTGGGTAGATGACATTGTGCAGCGTGGCAAATATGTGGGATTGCCCTCTGTCTTGTCTTCGAGCCCCAATATTGTTCTCATTGTTTTGCCTAATTTTGTTTAATTTTCGTTCCTTTTTTTTTCGCCATTTCATATCCTGTTTTTATTGGTTTTATTGTGTTTTGTTTTTGGTTTGTTTCTGCTATGCCTGATGAAATGGTCAACTATTCTAAAAGTAACAAGATATAATATAGTAGCTATTGTTTTCATAGTATCTCTCTTTGAAGTTCTATGCCAGTTCTACTGCTTTGTTTTGATTGTTCTGTTATCTTTTGTTGGATTTTACTATCTTTAAAATAAAATAAAAATTAAAAAAAAAAGAAATGTATAAGTGAGCCCAGACATACATAATCTTGTAATGCTTAGAGATCTGAGCCCACAAAAGTAGAGTACAATGTCAGTTATAAGAGGCTCAGGAAAAAGGTGGCGGGAGAAAGGGGAGATGAGATCTCAAATGGGTACAGTTTCAGGTAGACAGGAAGAATCAAATCTGATGTTCTCTTGTATAGTGTGGTGATGACAGTTACTGCAAATCTATTGTATATTTCAAAATAACCAAAAGACAGGATTTACAAATGTTCTCATCACAAAGAAATGATAAATATTTAAGGTGCTAAGTGTGCTAATTACTCGGATTGGCTCATTCCACAAGGTATACAAACATTGAGACATCACAATGTATGCCATAAGTGGGTAACTATTTTTTGTTAGTTTAAATTGTTATTAAACACCCAGAGCCCTGGACAGCTTCTGTCATTCACTCAGCATTGGCATATGTAAAGAAACTGCCATACCTGGAATTCTCATCTCTTAAATTTATACGCAAGTGGAGGTTAAAAAGTGCACAGTGACCTATACAACGAATGTCACTCAGCTGGCAAATGAAATAATTAGTACAATAACACTGACGGTCTGTGTGTGACCCAGATGAACTCGTAGTTGCAGAATACATGACACGTACCAAATACAATCCAGTCCCTAGATTCTCAAGTTTAGGATTTATGATGCTCCCAGAAAAAGTTTATATTACAAAAGTTTATAATTTCCCTTATGAAAGAAAAGAAATAGAAAAAACTCTTATGGCTCATGATTATATATGAGTTCATTTATTGCTCATAAAAAGGGCAGTCTTTTTTCTCTGTACTCACAATTTTAAAGAGAATGTTAAAGCATTTACTGCACACAAAATTATGATTCGGCTTTGGCTTGAAACCCAAAGCTCTTAGAAACAGGGAACGCGATATCCAGGGTTTGGAGCAAGAAGCTCTTTTGTATGAAAAAAAAAATTTTTAAACAATACAAAAAATTCACAACACACTACAACATCTACAGTTTAAAACAACTATTTACCTTCACATAAAAATGATGATGATCATAGAATCTTTTGGATTTAGTAATATCTTGCCCTAGCCATAAAACAGCATGGTTATCCAGTTTAAGTTTGATAAAAAATATTCATTACTATTCAATCATGAGTGAAAACAAAACACATATATTTGTGCCTGGAAGTTACAGTCCCCAAAAGGAAAAAGAGAGAAAGTGCTGTTTGCTGATGGTTATTCATTTTACCTCAGGGAAGTCTAAATATTGATACATGCTGTTTCTATTTTTTTTCTCTCAAATGTAATTTTGTGTTCTTTTTAAATTTTCTTTTATCAATGTAACTCATACATTGTTTTAAAAATCAAGTTGCATGAAAAAATTTTTAACGAAAATAGCTACTCCATTCTCTCTCCCCATCACACACACACCGCCCCACACACACCTGACATCCTAAAGTCAGCCACTTCCAACTTTTCAGTTCCATATTTTGGTAACATTTCCAAATTTATAAGCAATGCACCTAAATTTCTAGATGTATCTATTTACACATTATCTGATATGGTAGACAAAAAATTTTAGCTCCTTTGCATATCCTTTTTTCCTTTCCTCTTCCATTCTCCCAACTTTTGGTTTGGTCCAGAATCGGTGTTTTCATTATTGTGACCATGAAAATACTGTTTATTACACTGCCGGATCTTCCGGCAAAGAAGTTCTTTGATTTAATTTTCTTTCTTGTAAAATTCTTCTTGGAGTTAATAGTTGCTTCATATTTCCATTTACTTAGTTTTTCTTTGATGCTCTGGCCAACTCTTCCCACACACTTCAACAGCATTTTGAAGTACTTAAGAAAATTCTCCACATAGTCCGAGCTAGAAGCCGCTCTTCGGTTTCATTTGCTTCTCCTGGAGACGCTTCTCACCTGCCTGCCACAGGCCGCCTGCTGCTCTCGAGATGCCCACCCAGCTCCTGACCCAGCAGCTCCTTCTGCACTGCCGATTGTCAATCCCCTCTTCCCAGAACCCCACACCTTCCTCCTCCTTGAAATACATACTTATTTTGGCATTGCACCCTTCAAGAGCTTCCTGACAAAGCATACATGACAGACGACCTTTTTTTGTGACTGAATATGCATGTCTGAAAACACTATTAGCCAACCTTCAGAACAGATTCATACTTTTCACTAGGTATCAAAAATATTTTTGCTGAACATGAAGTCATCTGACTTCCACCAGTGGAAGTGAAAAGTCCTTTGCCATTCTTATTCCTGAACTTTTGTAAGTGACCCTTCTTATTTTTGGAAACTTTTAGAATATCACTTTTCTCCCCTGTATTCTTTTTTTTTTTACAAATTTTTATTTTTTGAGTATATGCTTGCAGTGCATAATGAGTACGTTCAGGGAGCTGGTACACATACACGACACATCTCAATTCTTTTTTCCATTCCTTTCTCCTCTTTTGCCTTCTCCCTCTGTCCCTGGGTCCTCTCCCCTTTGCAAAAGATCTCTCTCCCTGTTTCCTATCATCTACTTTTTACTTTGCTCTTTACTTATACTTTGGGTTTCTTAGATAAAAGAAACTATGCAATCTTTAAGCTTGTCTGTCTGATTTACTTCATTTCACATTATGGTCTCAAGATGTATCCATTTTCCTACAAATAACTCAAATTTACCCAACAAAGTACCACAGCATGACTCTTGTTCAGCTTTTTGATACTTGGGATGCTCTTGTTCAGTTGCAGAAAACACTGGTATATGGGGATAATTTGCAGCTACTTTCTCTGTTCCTATGCTGTTTACTAGGAAGATACAGGATTGAGTCTTTAATTTTCTCATCATTTCTCTTTTATTTTCCATCTCTGTGTTTTGATTCTGTTTTCTAGAAGAATTCCTGCCCTTGGTCTCTAGACCTTTTAACTGAGTATTTTATTCCTTCTACTACAGTTTAATTGATGTGGACTGTTAATCTTTCTGTATCACCCTAGCCTGTGTCATGGATACAGTACCTCTGAGAATATTAACTAGAGTTTGTTTTTAGGAAGCTGTCTTCTCCTCTTGCAATGCCTGTTTCCGCCAAGCTCATCTGCTTTCCTGCTTATCTTGAACTGTCTTTCAAGGTGCATGCTTGTCACAAATGCCAGTTGAGGCTGGCTGATGGATTCTGTTCAGGGATGACGCCCTGAGCGCCTGTTAGGAGCTCTGCAGGAAGCGACTCCGTCTGGCGCCGTGACTGGGTGTCCTGAACCGTTGTGAACTCCTGTGCATCTGTATCTTCAGATTACTCAGTGCAGCCGCAGAAGGGCATCCAGGTGTCCTAACTGTAAGTTAACGCCTGGTTGCATCCTGAGCATGGGAGGGAAACAGTAGGGGTGGATTTTCACTTCGACCCTCCTTTCCCTCTGCTCAGCGCCGGCTTCAAAGGCAGAGCCTCCCTGACTCGGTCTCTTCAGGACCTAACCTTCCTGCCTCTGTCAGGGGTGGCAAGGCACGGGTGTGGGGAGTGAACTCATCGTGCTACATCAACTGTTAGGAGGAAATCCAGGGTTTACAGCTCCTCACGTGGACTTTAAAGGAACCCCCTACTTTGACACCCCTCCCCCAACCTTTGACAGAACCAGGGTTCTGCTCCCCAGCCTCTCCTAGGTCCTGCGGAGAGAGTCGCCTCATCCCCTCAGCGCGGCCCTCTGCAAACACTTTGGTTCGCGTTCCTGCCTCTCTCTGCTCTGCTAGAGCTGCTGTGCAGGGCACCACAAACCAAGGGTCTTAAACCATGGTCACGCGCTGCCTGCCCCACAGCTCTGGGGGCCCGGAGTCTAAAGCCAAGGTGTCAGCGGGGCGGCTCCTTCTGAGCGCAGGGAGAAACGCTCCGTTCCAGAGCTTTCCCCGATGTCTGGTGGTTTGCTGCGGGTCTCCGGGTTAGCTGGCTTGTGCTGCATCCTTTTGATGTCTATCTTCATCGTCACATGATTATGTCTAATTCCCCCTTTCATAAGGAAACCAGTCCTGTTGGATTAGGGGTCCACCCTACAGCAGGATGACCTCATCCTAATCAACTGCATCTGCAACTTCTCTCATTTCTAAGTAAGGTCACATGGGAAGTTCTGGGGGTGGGGACTCCAGCCGACAAAGTCTTTGGAGGACACAATTCAGTCCCTAACGCATACCATATTTTGTATCTTTCAATTAGGGTGAACCACACTCCCACACTGTTTGGAAAAATTTCAGTTTATGTATTGCCCCTGATTAATTATTAATAGTGTCTTCCAGTCTCAGCAATGTCCAAGTTTGAACAATAATTATGTGTTTATCCTATATATCCGATCCTTTCCACATTCATGAAGTGATCGAAATGAAGCACTTGACTTTCATTCACAGTGATTCCAAACATAAGTCCAGAGAATATATGTTCATGTTTTCCTATTTTAATTTTGTGAAGAAAGGTGTGTGTGTGTATTTAGATTTACATATATACACAACTTTATAAAATCTTATGTAAAAATACAGTAGTATCTCAGTTCACAAACGTAATTCTTTCTACGATTCTGGTCGCAAATGGAATTGTACGAGAACCAAATCAAACTTCCCCACAAGGTCAACATTGAGCCTAACCATTGCATGTGATTAGGTTCTCATCCAATTTGGTTTGCAACCAGAGTCACGGAAAGAATTAAGTTCCTGAACCATGGTACCACTTTTATAAGGCAGCGTATATACACATATATTAAACAAATCCTAAGTACAATTAAAAAATACCAAAGTTTATTGTGATAGAACAGCATTGTATAAAAGTAGAATTTTGAGTCTTTTAAAACATTTCTTTAAAAATAAAAAAAAAATGAAGCAAAACAGAGTTTACGTTGTTAACAATAAACAAACAAATTTCCAGCAGCTCAAGAAAATTGGAAACTCAGGACTCCCAGGATTCACAAAGGCTCTGAATTTGGCCAAATCAACTACTTTAAACCCATATTTGCTATGGGGTTGGGGACAGTTCAGTTTTTTCCATGGCAACCAACTGTGCTGTCATAAACACTACAGGATGGTCTCTTAATGATCCAGCAGTTGCTGGCCTATGAGGGAGAGATTGAATTAAAAATAAAAAAAGTTGGAGCTAGCATGCTAGAGCACAGAGATGTACTAACAAGGGGATTTGCATTATGGACAAACAATACTTTCTCACTTGACAAAGAAAAGGCCCTTTCTGGTGACAACTAGTATTAGACAATGTTGGTGTTCCTCAAATAGTTCATACAGAAATTACCTGCTAACAAGAAAGATCATAAGGAAAGGGAAAAACAAATATATATGCAGTCTTCACTGACTAGTGCCTACCTTTGTAGAAAAACATCACCTCATTACTGATGGCATTTTTTGGTTAAAATCTACTTTTCTCTTGAAAAGATAAAATTTGTTTTGTTCTCTCTAAACTGTTCTTTTTTTTTGAAGACAGGGTCTCACTATATAGTTCAGGATGACCTTGAACTCACTAGGTAGCCCAGACTGGCTTCGAACTCCTGGTGATCCTCCTGCCTCAGCCTTACAAATGTGTTCTCTGCTAATCATGAAATAAATTCTCATTTTATAAACTTTAGAAAGACATAAAATTTGGAAAACAAAAGTCATCTGTAGTGTTTAGGTCACATGAGAATTTTTAGAATGGAATCATACTAAGCAGTTTTATATTTTCCTTTTTTCAGTGAGCATGATATCACTAGATTTATTTAATGTCATAAAAAATGCTTCACAAACATGACACTTAATGAATCATTAATAATCTATCCTACAGATGGATAATTTATTTAACTATTTCCTTGTTGTAGAAAGATGTTTCCAATGAACCTAATTTGTTAATATTATGACTCATGCACATCTTATAAATACATCTTCATGAGTTTGAGACCAGCCTGGGCTACAAAGTGAGTTCAAGACTGGCCTGAACTGCATAGTGTGACCCTGTCTCAAAAAATAGGGCTGGGGGTTTAGCTCAATGGCCTAAGCACCTGCCTGGTAGGCACGAGGTTGTGAGTTTGATCCCCAGTACCAAAAATAAATAAATAAATAAATAAATCTTCATTCATATTTCCTATGTTTCATTATAACACATCCCTAGAAATTTAATTATTAGAGAAAAGGTTATGGAAAATTTTAAGATTCTTCCATTTAAAACAGATTCTCAAAATTTTTTTCTATTCCAACTTGCTTACATTCCCAGATGCACTTTATTTAAAATTTTCTCATTCTAAAAAATGTTATTTAAAATTTTTATTGGAATTACAATAAAACCATAAATTCAAATAGAAAGAATTGACATTTTTACAATTTTCACAAACTTGATATGTGTCCATTCATACAAATATTATTTTAAATCTCTCAATAAACTTTTATAGTTTTTTGAAGATAATTCTCATACATTTCTTGTATTTTAAAATTTTTGTTACTATTGTGAATATAATTGTCTTGTGTGTTGTTTAATAAGAGATTGCTGGATATATGACAGCGACAGGTCATAGAATATTTATATCAAAATCAGCAAATTTATTAAACTACTTACAACAAATTTTTAGGTAGCTGGTGTGTGTGTGGTGTGATAAATAATTATACCTCCTTAAAATACTACATTTTGGCTTTTTCCAATGGTAATATTCTCCTCCCCATAGTTTTTTTCCATTGGTCACAGTTTTCAAAAAGGTATCCAGTAAATGTGGTGCATGAAATCTTTGATTTGTTCTGATAGGAAATGAAAATAACCTCTACTGTATTATGCCATTAAATATGATGCTGACTGTTAACTGTAGTGTTGTGTAGGATATATATACCTAAGGGGGCTACGTGGTGACCAGAACAAATGAAACAGGGAAGCTAGAAGGTGACAGAGGTTGGTAAAGGAGAGAACAGTTTCTAAAGGAAGCTACCCAGCAGGTACTCTGTGCACCTATTATACTATGTTTAAATACAGAACTACTGCTCATAGAACTTTCATTTTTCCAAACTAGAAGCCATAACCCTAACCTTTTTTTTGCACCTAAGATAAAACATTTGATATTTTAAAAAATTATTTATTATTTTATATGTTCCATTTTGATTTTTCTAAAGATCTGTGTTTCTTTTCAGTTTTCACTTTTTATTAGTCCATGTTTGCAGTGCAAAATGATTCCATTCCTCATGGGGAGCTGGTTCATGTACATAACACACCTCTGCTCCTTTTTCACCTGCTTCTCTTCCCTCCCTTCTTTCTCCCTCCATCTCTTGAAGCCTTTACCTTTTGAGAAAGATCTCCTTTTTCTCCTATTCTCCTTTATTTCATTCTTTATTTATATTTTGCGTTTCCCATATAAGAGAAATAATGTGATATTTAAGCTTGTCTGATTTATCTTACTTAACATTATGGTCTCAGGGAACATCCATTTTTCTGCAAATGAGTCAAGTTTCTAGCACCACAATTCACAATAGCTAAATCTTGAAAGTGACCTACATGTCCATCAACAGTTGAATGGATGAAGAAAGTGTGGTATTTACATACAGCGAATACTACTCTGCCAAAAAAGAGCAGACAACTGATCTTAAATAGGCTGCATGTCAAGTATTCTCTGTAGGGTGATATCAACCAACTCCTCAACCAACTCCAGCAATTTTAAGAGTATTGCTCTTTTCATACTGTCTTAATTATTACAGCTTTATATTAATTTTTGGTATCTGGTCATATAAGACCTTCAACTTCATCCTTCTGTGAGATTGTCCTGAATATAAATTTTGTATCAGTTGCCTACACACACACTGCATGCACACACGCACATGCACACACACACACACACACATACACACACATACACAATAACCTGCCAGAGACTGATATTTTAATGACTCTATAGATCAGTTTGAGGGAAATTGCTATTTTACTATAATGACAATTACAGTCCATCAATACCATGCATCCTTCCATTTATTCTAGGCTTTATGAAAGTCTTCTGCAAAATAAAAAAGTTTTCAAAACTGTAAAGTGCCATGTCATGGAAATAAAATTCAAAATGTGTCACGTAACAGCTGGAATGACACAGTGTTGTAGAGATGAGTAAGATCAGAGCTAGATCCATGTTGTCCAATATGGCAGCCACCCACCACATGAAACGTAGCTAATCCAAAGTGAAACATGCCCCAACTATAAACTAGACACTAGGAAGAATGGCTCATCAGTGACACTCTCAAGGTAGGATTTGGATTTGATCCAGAAGAAGGAACAGGATTTGGGAAGACAGAGAAGAGTGGTGAAGAACTTCAGGTCTGTAGATATGTGAGATGGTCCTGGAAACGCTCAGATGCATGCTGTAGGGAAGAGACTGCCTCGCTGTGAGGGATCGAGTGAGAAGAGAAGGCGGCATTGGATAAATAATGTGAGCCCAGACAATGAACACCTTGGGGACCAATCTGGAGTTTGCCTCTCACTGGGATATTTGGAAAGCAAGTTTGAGTATAAAGCACATTGAGGCAGGGAGTAATGCTTGCCAAACAATGTTTTAGCTATAGTCAAATGCTTATTATCCAATCTCTCTCTCATATATAAAACCATAAATATGCTATATTTAATATATATTTAAATACATATTGATATAGTTTATATCTAGATCTCCCTAAAGCCTCACGCACTCATGGGTGGGTTGGAGAGCTGATTGAATCATAGGGGTGTGATACTCATCCGTGGATTAGCCCACTGATGACCTTAGTGCTAAGTGTGATGCTGGGAGGTGAAGCTTGGTGGCAGAAGGTGGGTTATTTGTGGCCTGGAAGGGTCGAGCTCCCTCTCTCCTCCCTTGATCTCTCTCTCTTCTTGCTGACTGTCATGCCATAAGCAAGCTTCCTCTACCATGCTGCCCTCCCATGCCACCCTGCCTCGGAGCCAGTCAATTATGAAATGAAACATCTACAAAGTGTGAGCCAAAATAAATCCATAAATCTTTCTCCTTTCAATTTTAGGTGTTGGGTATTGTGCCTCAGTGATGAGAAGACTAGATAGATAGATAGATAGGTAGATAGATAGATTCCAAGGTTATTCAGATTTGAGATGTTTCCAGATGGAACAAAAATAGGGGATTAAAAAAGAGAAAAAATCTAATAATTTTTGGAAAGACTAGAGCACTCTGCTAGGTATATGACATACACTAATCCCTCTGCTCTTGAACAATTCTATGATAACCCAATTATCATCTCCATTGACAAGAGGTTGATCATTCAGAAATAAGAGGGCAAAGATTGTTTCTTCATGCAAGACTAGTATTGGAAGTTCTGTTTGGCCAACTCTTCACTATATAGCACTGCCCATTAAAAAGAAAGGAAAAAAGTGAACTGCAAACCATGCCATTGAATCTATCTTTTCACTTAGAGCCATACATAGTAAAAAACTGAAAGGCAGAAAGATTCATGCATTCCAAAATGTTGGCGGCTTTGAATCATGAACCTTTTACCTATACCTCCATGACTATAAATAAGACAGACTTAAATGTACTCATGCATTAATATATCTAGAAAGGAAAGACAAATTTCAAATAGTGGCTGTTAACTAGGTCAAAGGATTTGTTGTTTTTTTTAAGTGACCACACAATTAAAGAGAATTTAGTGTGGTATGATATCATGGTGGTTCAGACACTGAGTCCCTTTTTGGGAGAAATGGGAGCCAAAGAAAAAATTTAAAAATAACGAGTAGGTAACTCAAAGTGAAGAAAGTGGTTGCTCTCTTCCTAAGAAGCCTGTAGTAAAAGCAGACCATTTAAAAGTCATCAAGAGGCAAGGCACGAGAAGAATAGAGCCTCAGATAGTGGGGGTACCTGCTATTTCTTCCCTTTTGGTAGAAGGGCATGAGATCTATATGTTCATGCCTTCCTAACATAGAAAATATCCACACAAAACAAAGACCATCAGCGTAACATAACATAATCTCTGCAAAGAAGGCACATGCCTGGTCAAGTGGTCAGAAGCCACCGAAAGTTTCTCAGCGTGTGCCCCTTTGCTATTCTGGAAGTCGTGTCAGTTCTTTGAAGCAAACTATATTTTTTTGGGCAACACACCAAAGAGTGATGTAAACCTCAAAGCCTGATAAGTTGCATCCCAGTTCTAGCTCTGTGTCTGAAAACTTGCTTTGTCTACCAAAACAACTTGTAGGAAAGGCAGAGAGAGAGCATTTGTTGTCTGGGACAGTCAGCTGCACTAGGATGTGAAGGAAACCCCATGTTGAGGAGAATTAGGTGTTTAAAACTCTGATGATAATAATGTATCTTAACAATTTTAGTAGTTCTCTGCCATAAATGTCTGGAATTAGATATTACAGGGCTGAAGTGCAAACAGTTCTAAGCGAAACAGTTTTCACAGAAATTCTGCTGATATTTTCAACTTCATCTGCACATTAAGATGTGTTTTTTAAAGTGCCTATTCTGTTTCCAGCACTCATGTTAAAAAGGTTATAAAGAAGAGTAAGATAAGCCTTTGCTCACGAAGAACATGTAATTCAACAAAAGGAATGTAATCAGATAACATTACATGCTAGCGTAAAATAAGAGTACATGAGTGATATAAACAGAAGTATCATCCCAAAGCTTCTAAACTCACAAATAATTTGAAGCAGAGAGAGAAACGTTCAGTATTATCTGAACCCATGTAAAATTCTGTCTTTTGGAAGCTGGGGAGAGAAGGTCAGCTCTCAGTGCTTCTTCTGATACTGTGAATGTTGGGATCAAGATAGACGGTATTATGGAAAACGTTCCCACAGCTCTTCCAGAAAAACTCTTCTTCTTCTCTTAACATGGAAGATGTGTAGCTCACAATACCACAAATTCAAAGGATAGTCCCCTCCCCATAAAAAATAAAAAGTATTAAAATTAAGAAATGAATAATTGTTTCTTTTTATTTTGTTAAAATTGTAAAAATAAATAAAGCAAAAGTTTCAGGATTACAGAGAGAGTGACAGTCCAGCTAAAGTGCCTTATTTCTTTGTTCCAAGAAAGAAATGAACACCTTAAGATTAATTAGAAGGCAAATAGAACATTATTGAGTTGTGAAGAGATGAACACTTCTTTACATCATCTTGTAAACTTAGTATGGAATTTTCCATCAGTAGAAAGCTGTGATCTTAATTCCTAAATGATGGCAATAAAATAAAGCTGTGATCTTAATTCCTAAATGATGGGAATAAAGTTAGTTTTAGAGAGTTATTTTGGTTTATATAGTTTTATAAATTATCCTTTATTCTAGACAATAAAGAGTAGAAATTTTCTGTATTTAATTATAATCCAACATTAGTGGGGTCTGGGTAAGGAAAACAAGTTGTCTCCTCAGAAAACACTTTGAAGCATTCTTTTAGATGGTACCAGAAAAGAATGTTTTGAATTTTGGAATCTGTGTTCTTTTGGTCAGTGATTTTATAAATAATCTAATTAGAAAATGCTCAGTCATTCCATTTTATTATTATGATACTTTAAAAACATAACTATTGTTTGTGATACACAGTAGTTAAGATTGTCTTGGGGAATTTTCACATTGCACGTGAGACAGGTTTATCTCCCCACTTCCTTCATTTCCTCTGGTCCCCTCCAGCTCTCCAAAAAGTCTGCCTTCTTATTTTCTACCAGTTCATCTTTATTTTACTTATTTATTCATTTATTTATTTGCATTTTAGAGTTCTCATAGGAAAAAAACCATGGAACATTTAATTTCCTGTGTCTGACTTATTTCCCTTAGCATTGTGGTCTCAAGTTCCATCTCTTTTCCTGTAAAAAAAATAAAAGTGATTTCTTTCCTTTTTATGGCTGAATAATATTTCATTGTGTATATATACATCATAATTTTCTTTATCCATTCATCTGTTGATGAGCAGTTTCCAGACACAAGCTATTGCGAATTGTGTATGTATGTACCACTAGAGTTTGATGCTTTTAATTTTTTCAGGAGTATACCCAGGAGGCATATAGCTGGGTTAAATGGGATTTCTACTTTTACTTTTCTGAAGTATTTATTTCCACGGTGGTTGTACGAGTTTATATTCTTACATTTCCACCAACAGTGTGCAAGGGTTTCTTTTCCCCGCATCCTCATCAGCATTTGTTTTCTTTCTTGGTAACAGCAATTCTGACTGGAATCTCAGAGTTGTTTTAATTTGGATATTCCAATGGCTGAACATGATGATTTTTTTTAATGTACTTACTGGCCATTCATACTTCTTCTCTTTTGAAAAGTGTCTATTTGGTGTGCCCATTTTTTGATTGGGTCATTTACGTTGAGAGGGTTAATATTTTTAGGTTTTTATATATTCCAAATATTAGTCTTTTATCAGAAGAGTAGTTGGCAAATTCTTTTTCCCATTCTGTAGGTTGGCATAGGTTGTTTTTCACTCTGTTGATTGTTTCCTTTGTTGTGCAGAAGCTTTATAATTTGATATAATCCCATCTCTCTCTTTTTTTTTTTTTTGTATCAGGGATCAAACTCACAATCTCACGCCTGCCAGGCAGGCACTTATGCCACTTAGCTAAATCCCCAGCCCTATTTTTTGAGACAGGGTCTGGCTATGCAGTTCAGGATGACCTTATAATCCCATCTCTGATTCTTGATATTACTTCCTGTGCTGTTGGATGTCTGTTAAGGCAGTCTTTGCCTGTGCTGTGGTATTAACTGTTTCCTCTATTTTATCTTGCAGCAGCTTCAAAGTTTCTGTTTGTATATCTAGGTCTTTGATTCACTGTGATTTGATTTTAGTGCAGGGTGAGAGATATGGGTCTACTTTCAGTCTTCTGCACACAGATATCCAGTTTTCCCAGCACTGTTTTTTAAGAGCCTCTCTCTTCTCCAACATATGTTTCTGGGTCCTTTATCAAAAATCAGATAGCTGAAGGTACGTGGCATTATTTCTCTCTTCTATTTTATTCCATTGTCTACAGGTCTATTTTTATGCCAGCACCATGCTGTTTTTGTTACCATAGCTTTATAGAATAATTTGAATTCTAGTATGATGCCTCCCACTTTGCTTTTTTTGCTCAGGATTGCTTTGGCTATTCTGGGTCTCTCCTGGTTTCACATGACTTTTAGGATTGTGAAGAATGTTGTTGGTATTTTAATAGGTATTGATTAAGTCTATAGATCATTTTTAGTAATATGGTTCTTTCAACGATATTTAATTCTGCCAATCCAAGAACAAGGGAGTCTTTTCATGTTCTAATGCCCTCTGCAATTTCTTTCCTCAGAACTCTGTAGTTATCAGCATAGAAATCTTTTGCCTCCTTGGTTAGGTTGATTCTTAGGTATTTAATTTTTATAAGCTATCACGAATGGAATTGTTTTCCTAACTTCTTTCATGGTGGATTCGTTACTGATGTACAAGAATGCTATTGATACTTGTACAATTTTGTATCTTGCCACTTAGCTTAAGTTGTTTATCAGATATAAGGCGGGCTTTTTTGGGACTTCTGTGTGAAGGATTATATAATCTGTAAATAGGGATAATTTGACTTCATCTGTTCCTATTCAGATCCCTTTTATTCCTTTCTCTTGCCTGACTTCCCTGGCTAAAGCTTCACACACTATATTGAACAGGAAAGGTAAGAGTGGGCATCCTTGTCTCATTCTTGATTTTTAGAATGATTTCTGCTTTTCCCCATTCAGTATGATATTGCCATTCTACTTTATTAGGAGAAGAATTATAAGTGAAATGTTACTTATTGACAAAGATTGTTTTAATAAGGATAATCAATATTATGAAAGTGTATGGCAGTGTCATACTTTGCTAGTCTAAGAATTCATTGGAACTTGTGTTTCCTAAAGTGGTTTATTAATATAGCCTTCAAAATATGCAAGCCCTTTGACTCATTATTCCTATCTCTGGGAGCCTATCTTATTGAACAGACAGAAAGGTTTTAGAATTTTTGTCAATAAAGACCCCATTAATGGAATAGAAATCCTTCTCTTCAATGCAACAGACTGAATTGAGGTCATATATGCATTGCTGGGCCAGGGAAATGTCCATATCTATGCAGACAAGCTATGTGTGTGATTCTAAACCAGTCACTGATAGAAAAATCAGAGAACTAAAGCTGGAGTCAGTCCCTGAAGTTGCACCCCTGCTCAAAGGTGGGAAGAACGGAATGAATAACAGGCAGCAATCTCCATGGCCACCAGACCTGGTTCTCCACTTCTCCCCACTTCAATGGCCCCTGTAATCACAATAGTACTCAAATTATAAGGTCATGCAGTCTCTCAGTGCCCTTTCCCTTGCCCTCCCACATCCAGTGCAACCCTGAGTTCTATTACTTGGCACAGTTGTGTCCAACTGCCAATATGGGACCTCCTTGGCCTACACAAATGCCAGTTTCATATGACTGAACCTATATTTCTCCCTGAAAAATATTTTTCAATCCTATTCACTTCTCTTTTTGTGCCCTACCACCGCCCTCGTTGATGCCAACCCATTCTTCACTGAGATAACTGCAGTGGCTTCCTAAGCAAGGACCTCCTTTCCACTCGTGCCAGAGAAATATTTCAAAAGCATACACTGAGTATGATGCCTCTGCTTTTGAAGCCAACAGTGGCTCCTTGTTGCTGTTAAAAGACCTTACAAACCCCTTAGCCTGGTCATGAAAACACTGCACCACCAGAGCCTGGCCTGCAGTCTCCTCCCAAGTTGCTCCCCGAACACACCCTGCCTCCAGTCTCTCTCAGTTCTTTCTCTCCCACAGCTTCTCTCCCACCAGACCTCTACTGGGCCATCACTGTCACTCTCAACCCATGAACTGTCAGCTGCATCTTTCCATTTGTGCTCCCTCCCTCCAACCTGCCTTTCCTGATTGCCCAATTGTACGTATTTTTCCCTGTTAATTTCTCACTGTCCTGTTTGTTTCCTTTCCGGAAACAATGTGCAAGCATATATTTATGTTGTTGTTTATTATTTTTATTTATTATTTAATATCTTTATACTAGACTGAAAGATACCTGAGGGCAGAAATGGCATCGCTTATTTTGTTTTAACCCAATGCTGAATACATAGCAAACTTTTGATAAATCTTTGTTGAATGAATGATTATATGAATGAACAAATAAATGAATCAATATGCTAGGTTAAAATGATGATGCAAAAGTAGGATATAAAGTTGCGTGACCACTATCACTATAATGATTTTGCAATGCTAGGTGTTAAAGAAAACATAAGATAACAAAATAAAATGCTAACAGAAATTGTCTGGGTTATGAGATTATGAGTAATTAGATTTTTCCTCTTTATTTTCTGTATTTTAAATATTTTCTTTAGTGAATATATAACTTTAATAAATATAACTTAAAGATTGTACATTTTAAAACTCTGAGAACAATTTTACTTCTTAAATCTCCTCCTTGCAGTTTGCCCTTCCTGTGAGCAGACCGGCACATGGGCTGAGAATCAAGAAACACCCTGCCCACCATAAGCAACCAGCTGGTTTGGAGGACAGGCTGAGTTGATAGCAACTGAGGTATGAAAATAACTAAATGCTTGTATTGTTTGGTTGACTTTGCAGGCCTAATGCTGGTAGTCTGAGCGTTTATTAGAAGGATGACAGTATGCACTCTATCAAATATGGGGGATTTCTTCCTGTCTTGTTTTTGAAATCCATTATTGTTCTCACTGTTTTGTTCCAATTTATTGTTTTGTTTTATTCAATGTTCTGCTTTGATTGGTTTTATTCTGTTTTGTTTTGTTTGATTTTACTGTGTCTGACGGTATGGACAATTATTGTGAGGATGGCAAGATATATTATGGTAGCCATTATTGATTTCCTGCTATCCTGTTATGAAGTTCTGTACCACTTTCACTGTTTTGTTTTGATTGGATTTATTCTGTTTTATTTTGTTAGGTTTTATTCTCTTTAAAATAAAAAGAAATCTCCTCCTTACAAAATAAAAATGAAATTTTGGTCCCAATATTTATTGATTTATTTATTTTTATGTATTTACTTTAGTTCTCTGAGACAGGGTCTTACTATGTAGCCCAGGAAAGCACTGAACTCATAGCAATCCTCCTGCTTCAACCTCCTGAGTTCTGGGGTTACAGGTGTGGACCACCACGCCTGCCCCAATATTTATTATAAAATGTTTCCATCTATATTTTTCAACATATATAGTCATTTTCATTCTTTTTATATATGCAATTTGAAAAGTATATAAAGAGATTCTAAATGATATATTCATGGGACAAGATAATCACTAATTCCTGCTTCCAGAATGTGGTGAAAACTAACTCATTTACATCAGTATCTCCACACCGTTGTTGGGTATTAACATAGGTAATTATGCATTTTCCACTTAAACTGGTATTGCCTGACATTTGTTAGCAATTTCATGGCAATACAGGCCTCTGAAATTTCACCACTGGCCCCTTAGAGTTCAATGAAATTTCAGTGAAGATTTCCTTATTTCTGAATAAATTATGTGTCACTCTCTTCAAATATTCCAGAAATCTTCATTCCACCATGATTTCTCCCCACTTTTTAAAATATCAGGTGTGTTCATGTGGATGAAAGGGAAGCAGAGGATGAGATTCCGTCACTTTCAAACATCTTGTGGGTGCCCCTACTGCTTGCCACATCTCTCCAGTTCCACTGTTACCTTTCCCATTCAGCCACCGTCAACTCCAACCACTAAATGGTTCTTTCTATCTGTTAACAAATTATTACGGTCTAGGTTGCCCATGAAATAGAATGCACCTATCTAATTTTATATTTTGATGAGTTTTGACAAATTTATGCCTCAGTTCATGCACCATCACTATAGAGATGGAGAACATTTCTAAAATCTCTCTTACACAGTGTTATGGTTACTTTTAGGTGTCAACTTGGCTGGACTGAGACCCAGACAGCTGGTGAAGCATTGTGTGTGGGTGTGTCTTGTCTGTGGGGGTATTTCCAGGGCAGACTGACATGTAGGTTGGTGGACAATGTGGAGAAGATCTTCCCGCACTATAGGCACATACCATCCAACAGTCTGAGTGGAATCAGAAGGTGGAAGAAGAGGGAGTCTTCTCGCTCTCCCCTGTAGAGGAATGCCCTAGAAATGTGCCAAGTTATCTCAGAGTAAAGGCTATTTTATACCTATTCTAAATTAACTTAAAAACAATCCTCAAGAGATCAAAACAATCTGTAAATAACTCTGCCATAAAAAGCATAGCATTCCTAAAAGCAATATGTAACCCAGTAAACAACATATAATTCAAATGTAAAGCAGCCAATAATCAATTACTACAGCCACAAAGAAGCAGAAAAGTGTGATGCATAGCCAGGAAAACAATCCACAGAAACAGAAGGAGAAATAACCAAGATAATGGAACTAGCAAACAAGAAGATTAAAATAATTACTGCAAATAAATATCTCAAAATTGCTGTTTCCTATATTTTGCAGCATTTTCTCATTGTCTATAGTCAAACAATAATTCCCGATCCTAGTTGTTGCTCACAGGTGGAATCATAAGTCTCTTTTCTCCATTTCTGACATCTGCCATTGCATGTTTCACAATGTTCTCTTAAGAATCCAAAGTGATTCTTCCCATACAATCTAACATTAGTCCCAAATTGCAGGCCTGACATCGTTTCCTCCCTATCCACCTCTGCAGCATCATTTTTCACTATTCCCCAATTTCTACTTTATGCTCCAGCATTACTAAGTTTCTTTTAGGGTTCTTCAACTGTATCATGTTCTCTCTCACATCTGGACCATTGCAAATATTCTTTTGTGTGCTTGGGATATTTGGCCTGCACCCTAAATAGCTGATATTCCTCATTAATATCTACTTCTTCTTTACAACTGATTTTTTTGTTCCTTCCTCAGAGAGGTTACCAATGAAACTTAGAGTTAGTCTTATCCCTGCTTGACACACTCATGATACCCATATTTGCCTTAAAGTAGCTCTCATCATTTCATTAAAATTACTTGTTTGCTATCTGTATTCTATGTCAGACTTAAATCCAAGTGAAGATTCAACATAACTCACACTAAATCTATCAAATCTCTAGTGCCTTGCATAGCCTCTGTAGAGAAGAACTCAACACAGATTTGTGTATAAACTAATGAAAGTACAAGGTAGTTAACCAGAAGTGACAGGGAGACAGGGAGAGGATGGAAAAAAGCAAATCAAATCAACAAAACCTGATATTCAAAAGCTGAAGGATTTTTCAGCAGAGCAATTTCCCACTGTGTTCACTTCACAGGTCAAACTTTCCAGATGGCACCTAGCTCCTCACTGTGCTGCTTGCGTTGACAGAGGCACCATGTGAGAATGGCTCACTTGACAACCCTTTTCTCTGTGATCCAAAAAGACTCGGAGTAAATGCTCTTCCACATGGGAGTTTTCGGAGGTCATCAAGATGAACAAAGTTCTACAATAACTCAGTGCAGTACTTGACAACTCTATTCCTCTGTCTTGAGTAATTCCATGAAAGGGAGATCCATTGACCTTTACCTGCTCTTTGTCACTGCTGTTGTTTTAAAATCACAGTAAAAGAACATTCACAGACCTGTTATGATATTCATCATCCTAATCAAGTTGTGTGAACAAAGTTAGGTTGAGGCAATCAAAGATGAGAGAAATTATATTTCAAATAATTAAGAGATTCTATGTTTTTACACACAAGGAAAGTATGAAAAGTTATAACATTTTAATTCAAGAATTGTGGTTCCATTACCTAAAACACAGACATAACCTGCTTGTTTGCAGAAAGTCAGCCTTTATCATCTATCACTTTACCAAAAAATAAGATAACAGAAATTTCCCCTTAAAGCGGCATGCTTTCATGTCATTTTAAAAATATTCAATAAAAGGAACTATTTCCAAACTAAAATTAAGATTCCCTTAATGATAGTTTCTTTTGGTGACAAGCAAGTCATTTATTCAGTAAAAATTAAGTTGACATCATGAAGATATCAGATAGAACTAAAAATGTTTGCAAGAGGATATTTGGTTCAAATTTCTATTTTAGAATCACAAATTTGTTTTTCAACAGCATTCACCATTTCCTTGTATATTATATCTCTCCCTGAGTTTGACCTCATTGACCTCTGGCTCATTGGTGCTCTTTTCTCCTTCCATCAGCCCTCCCTGCTCCGCCTCCTCCACCCACAGCCTGGACTGTGCAGCAGGTATTGCAAACTCTGCTCTAACTGCAAACTAGATCTCACCTTCCTGACCTGCCTTGTCTGACATTCTGATCCCCAGCTCTCAGACAGCTTCAGGACCTCAAAGCCCTTTGGTCATTTCACAGGCAAACACACCTCTGCAGTTAACATATTCACTCAAGTTCTTTCCGTAGATTCGCAAAAGCGAGTAACAAAACTGAGGACCTGATCCGTGGCAAACCACGCCCTACCCCTGGGTGCTTCCCATGGCTGCCTCCCATGGCTGCTCTGATGCGTGCAGCGTGGAATACTTGAATCATGGAATTCTTGTGAATACCGGGGAACACTAAGACCAACAACTCCAAATCCTTTCGTTTTATAAATAAGGAAATGAAGCAAGCCTAAGATATAAAGTCACTTAATGACAAAGGTCTGACTATAATTTAGAAAAGGAAACTCGCACTCTTTAGTCCGCCTTACTCTACTTATTCCCAGGCCCTTCAAGTCATGGGCTATCAGTTCAACATGGTTAACCCAAGAATAAATAAATCAGCCAGTGAAAACTCAACTTTCCCAATCTTTACCCCAATATGATGGAGTGAAAGGACTAAAGGTGCTGGTACCAGAAACACCAAATCTCAGCTCTAATATTTACCATTCAGATAACTTTGGGGAAATCACTAAATTCATCTCTTGTGGCCTACATTTTTCACCTGTGAAATGGCAATACTGGCAAATCACTCCAGAAGGACCCATTAATGGTTTCTTAGTCTTACACTTGAGCATATTTTTTCACTTCTCATCTGTCTTCATCTCTCAATAGCTGTTAGCCATTCTTCCTGCCTTAAAACATTAGTTCTCTGCCCTGATTGCAAATTGTCAACACTTTGAGGACTTTAAAACCTACTGATTCTAGGGTCCCACCCCTAGAGATTCTCATGTAATTGGTATGGAGCACAGTCTGGGAAGTGGAATGTTTATATCTCCCCAGATGATTCTAATAGGTGCGAAGTCTGAGACGCACTGGTTTAAAGCCAGTGCTTGCCACATTCCCTAGGGACAGTGATCTCCTGCATCTTCTCCTACCTCTTGATCACTCCTTTGTATCTCCCCCTCACTGTTTTCCGATGGTTTTATCCCATCACCACTATAAACCTGGCTCTTGTGTTTCTATCTGAACACTTGCCATTGAAATCAGGCTCCCTAAATCTACCTTTCTTGACTTCCACATTTGTGTTAAAAGTCCATTCATATTCATAGTTACCCTGGCTCAAA
The DNA here is from genome assembly GCA_004363535.1 of Dasyprocta punctata. NCBI lineage: Eukaryota > Metazoa > Chordata > Mammalia > Rodentia > Dasyproctidae > Dasyprocta > Dasyprocta punctata. Next base: position 2,034 of record RJWM01005976.1, on the reverse strand, counting down.
ACTAGGCACAAGGAAAACTAGAAACACCTAGGGCTTGACTTTGCCCTCTGTCGCTTCCACCTTGTCCGGCCAGACCCAGGCTCTTCCCTTTCTTTCCAGTCTCTCTTGCATGGCTTTTCGGTTCCACAGCCCTCCCAGATGCTTCCAGGCTTCATGGGCATCCAGGCTTTAGAGACCTCCAAAATGTCTCTGTCGCTCACATACGTTCCATGACTCCCCAATTTGTCCCCTGTGCCTTCACGGCACCTATTAATCATCCAGCCAAGTGGCTTTCCCAGGAACCGAAGTGACGCTGCAGTGAAATATTTTACAAATGAACACCCCTATGCATGTATGCCTCACTGCCTTATTTGTGACCTTCTAACTTTGTATTATTTATTTGCTTATTGGGTTTACTTTTATGCAGTTGTCTCCCACGTGAGAGCATTAGCTATGCAAGGGCAGAGGATTTCCTCCTGTTCTTTGATTTGTTCTAAGAGTGTAGAAGAGTCCCTGTTACTGCATCGCTGACAAATGAAATGATACATTTCATACATGGTCGCAATGTAGGTCCCCTCACCAGAGTGAGGAGCTCCCTGGCAGGGCCCCCTCAAGCTCGTCTCCCCAAGAGGCTGCTGGCGTCAGGGGGCAGAAGGGTGTAGGGGACAGGATGTGGATGGGAGGTGCAGAACCCGGGAGAAGACCGGAAGTCGGTTTTTGCAGGCCGCCTTCTGGTGGTTCCCTATCTGGGTGTTTACAAACCGTGGCAATTCCTCCCCCAGTCACTCTTAGATCTGGACACAGAGTGCAGAGAGTTACCAGGGAAGAGCCTGACTCTGGCTGGACCGAGCAGAAGGGAGGAGTCAAGCTCCACCTACAGTGGAGGAAAGTTCAGTAGGCAAAAGCAACTTCTCCAGGGCTTCCCAGCGCCGAGGATGGAGCCGCAATCTTTCTTCTCTGAGATTAACGTGGCCTAGAGCCACAGTAAACACCCCATCTCCCTTCCAGGGAGGAAAGATTAAATATCTGATTAAAATTTTTGGCTGCTAATTTATTGAACTTGGATGGATAAGCCGGTTGGAAGTCACGTGTGTCTGCCGCCTTGTTCCCGCCACGGAGAGGTCACTGCACAGTGGGAAAACAAAGAGCTGGGCTCTGCGTGGGCGGAAGGGGCTGGGCGCGGGGTGGGGGGCGCAGTCCTCTGGGTCACCGCAGCGAACCCGGAGGCCCGTGCTTTCCGGCTTGGTGCCTGAGAGTTCACCTAGACCGTGGCTGTTTCTGTTCCTACCTATGACTCTGCTCAGCTCACTTGGTAGGTTCAATTCATTCCACCCCGCCCCCACCTATTGTTCCGAGCTGCCCAACCAAATGATGTCATGGGCTGCTTCAAAGGAGACAGGAAGTTTTTAAAGCTGAATGACTTCAGTCTACTCCATTCCTTGTACTCTTGCTGCAGGCTCTCGGTGGAAACCACACCCCGCAGAAGTCGGGGAAGCAGCCTGGGGCAGAAGATCCCCACTCCTCCCTCGCCTTGCCTTCTCTCCCTGCGCCCACACGCCTGTGTCTCCCACCCCTCACCTCCATCCCAGGGGTGTGGACCCAGGCCAGACCGGAAGAGGGGAGGGACGCCAAGAGAAAGGCAAGCCAGGGGAGCCGGAGGCCAAGGGGGTTTCCTCAGAGAACCGGGCACAAGGCTCCAAGGAGAACTGAAGGTCACCTGCACTGACCTGTGGATGTTCAAGTCAGTCCCTTTGGCCGAGCAGCTAGTCATGGCAGTGTCCCCAGAGAGGAAAAAGGAATGGAAACCACGAGTGACTCTCCTGGACTCGCAAACTGCAGCAGTAAGTACAGTGTCGAGATGCTACCCAGTGATCCATCTGGAGTAAAGTTAAACAGAGCTATTTGCAAAGGATCATAAGAACAAAACGTGTGCGCAAGGCTTTACAGTTGACACGGACTATTCTATACTAACGATCGCGTGCGTCCGTCACAAAAGCTTTGTGCACCATACCTCATTTCACCAAAGCACAAACGAATTAAGAAGATAATTTTTAC
>RJWM01005975.1:0-87555 GCA_004363535.1 Dasyprocta punctata | reverse complement strand
AGCCTCAGTTCCTTCATCATGAGCAAAGATTAATGATCTCCTAGCTCGCAGCACATAGCGGATGAAATAAGGCATACCCGTGTGCTTTGTAACCTGCAAAGCATTATGCAAATATGAGTTGTAATTATTATCATTAAGAGTAGTAGCAAAAAGATCTGATGGGGGAGTGTAGGTTTAGAGTATCACTGAGTGTTAGTTGTGATCTCGGGGTCTCCTCCCTCACAGACCCCCATCATTAAAATTCTCCCCTGGAAACAGCTGCCTCTTAGTTACCGTGCTGACTTGGCCATGAAGAGGCCAGGTGTCACAGGGTGTGGCGGCAGACCGGGCTAGATGCGGAGGAAGCGCAAACTGGAATCCCACAGAGCATCCTCGATGGGGCTCCCGTGAGTCCTGCAGCAATCCTCCCGGAGGGTCTAACAACAGGAAGGGCCTCAGGGAGCCAGGGAGCTGGGCAGGGCGGCAGGGAGTTGACAAGGGAGGAGCCCTTTCTGTCTCACGCTCACCTGGATCTCAGCAGGAGCGATGACAAACCAGCGATCACTGTGCCATCGACTCAGGCTCTGGAGTCCTCGCCCGCCCTTCCCTGACAACCCCAGGATGTTCACAGACCTGGTGGAGTGAAAAAGCTCTGTGCACATCTCAGACTAACACGGCATCACATTAACGTGACACCGAGGCGTCCAGTGTGCCTGTCCCTGCCCCCTCGCAGAAGCGTCAGTGTAAGACGCCCTCTGTTTCTGGGCCGAAAGCAGGCGGTGAGGTTCCCTCCTCGGGTGCACCTTGCTCTCCGTATGGATGCCCGAGTCCCGCATGAGCTAGAGTCGAAGGCGCCGACCTTGGCACCTGTGTCTGCAAGGCAGGGGTCTGCCAGTGGTAACACGACCTCAGCCCGCGGCGTGAGAGTCTGATTATTTGACACCAATCCAGCAGAAGGGCCATTCGCCAAACACTGGGGCTGGTGAAGCCATAGTTTCGTAGAATATGTGTATTCTGTGCCAAACACATAGCCTTTGTGAATGCTAGTAACCTTATCTTTATCACTGGACCTGTGTGTACCCAGCTGCTTGGGAAGGGCCAAGTTCAGGCCCCGTGGGGTGTGCAAGGAATGGGGTGGAATGTCGGGCTCCCCAGTCACCCTGCTCAGCCACCCCCGGTTCTGCTTGCAGCTGACCCTGGCTTCTGAGCTGCGGTCACGGCAGTCCAGGGATCAGCTAGCAGCACTGGCAGAGACAGGAGGTTTTAAATGTCCTCCACTGGGACAGTGACCAGCCAAGATGACGAAGGCTGGAGCACAAACCACCTGGCCAGTCACCCCCCTGTCTAGCAGCCCTGTGAACAACCGTTCCTTGTACTCAGTTCTAGACCGCAGCGGCCCTGTGGGTACGCCCACGATGACTAAGACGCGAGTGCCATCTCCCAGAATCTAGGGAGAGAAGGCAAGTCCGTGCTCAACCAGTCAAGACCCAAGACTGACACAGAAACAGCAGGGACCTTTGTGACTCAGAGAGACTTAGAAAGGGGTTCCGGAGGGACCGCATTGGAATCAGGGCTCTGAAGGAGCCCTAGAAAGAGCCAGGGCTTGGAGAACAAGAACATGAACCAATGAAAACACCAAGTGGCTGTCCCAACTTTCCCCTGGAGGAGCCACAGCTGCAGCAAATGTCTTTCCCTGGCATTTACCAGGAACCCCTGTTTGGGTCTGTTTCTCCAGATGACAAGAACTTCTTGCGGATGCAGAGTGACAGCAGGCAGGCAGGCCAGTACGGGCGGATCATCAGCCCGCCAGTGCACCTGCCTCGGAGCCCCGTGTGCCTGGAGTTCCAGTTCCAAGCCACCGGTGGCCGTGGGGTGGAGCTGCAGGTGGTGCGGGAAGCCAGCCAGGAGAGCAAGCTCCTGTGGGTCATCCGCGAGGACCAGGGCGGCCAGTGGAAGCACGGACGCATCATCCTGCCCAGCTATGACACGGAGTACCAGGTGGAGTGGGGAGGGGAGTCGACGGGGAGAGGCCGGGCAGTCGCTGTGATCCCGCTCCAGCGTTTGAGAGGGCCGGGCCCATTCATCATTAGGGACGTGGTTAGGCCCCGCTGTTTTCCCTGTGCTTCTCCTGTCACCATGGCAACTAAATGACACTCTTATTTGTTATTCAGAATGTGCCTATCTCTATACCCAGACTTCGTTCTTTGTTCCTCCTATTGCCTTTTATATTGCTGAAATCTTCTCCAGCAAATGTTTCTTCTCTCCATTTTATTTCAGATTGCTATCTGGTAGGCTGACAAAGGCGCACAAAGCACAGGGAAATAAACACAAACAAACCCTCCACACACGAGGGAAGGGGCTGTGGCACCCCTCAGAGGCCAGGAGGAGATGGGAGCAGCAGCCCCAGGTGGGAGGGGCACAGATGTGGCTTGCACTCCTCAGCCCTCGGACCTGCCAGGGAGTCCTGACCACTGCAGGAACTGAGTTCTGTCATCTCTGCCCCACAGAGCAGGCGACTGAGGCACAGATGGGCGTGCGCAGCTGTAGCTGCATCTCAGGGAGGAGTAGAGGCGGTGAATGAGGTGACTGAGAAGCAGCCAGGGCATTAACCTGCTCCTCCCCAGACAAGGAGCAGCAACAGATGGCTGGAGCGGCAGCCAACTGCTCCGTGCTGCTTGCCAGAGGACGCGCGCTGGTTTGCAGAGAGCTGCAGGATGAGGGAGGGCTGGAGACCACAGGGCACGGGGCTGCTGTGAGCTGCTTTCAGCCGCCCTCTCTTGGGGTTACAAGACACCCTGAGGCCCTCCCCCCTCTCTGCCTGGGATCCCACTCACTAATCTAATCCTTGTCTCATAAGTGCGTTTCTATCACACCCACCAGACGGCGAGCGTCTCCAGGCAGAGATCTTTGTGGGTTTTGTTATTGTCCTTATGCCTGGCATACAGTAGGTGCTCAGTGAGCCACTGGAATAGCAGGGCCCTGAGGAATGCCATCCACAAAGTGGTCCATTACCCTCCCCTGCTGTGCCCTCTGAGTTTTCATGTCTGGTCTGGGCATTTGAAAGAATTATGAGAAAGGTACCCCAGAAACAGCTAGAGGAATTTGAGCCTCCCTTAAAACGCACCCTGCTCATGGCCCTCCTAATCAATACTTTCTAGTTACTGGACAACCACGCCTGCCTTGTTTTGTTTTCTTATACTTTCAAATATGCATTTGATTTGAACCAACTCCTTAAATGAAGATCTCAAGAGCTGCAGCCATGTGGTCGACAGATGTGTACCAGGTGCAGTAGCAAGCGCGTGCCTACACACACGCTTAAGCGCGTTAAGCTGCAGTTAACAGAAAACTGCAAGTCTTCGCATCTGGACCAAGAAGTTTTGTTGACCATGGCTCTTGTTCTTCCGGCTTCTAGATTGTGTTCGAGGGAGTGATAGGAAAAGGACACTCAGGAGAGATCGCCATCGATGACATCCGGATAAGCACTGACGTCCCGCTGGAGAGCTGCATGGGTAGGTGACTACTTGTCTCTTTGTGGCTCTTTCAAATAAGACACCAAGAGGCGGACACTGGCCGTTTGCAAACCCAGTTGTTCCAGTGGGCGGGCCAGTCCGTGCAGGCAGCGAGGTGCAGGTGGTCAGACCCCGGACTGACGTCAGGGTGGAAGGGCTGGGAGTTTTCAGCAAAGAAAAGGCTGCAGGAGGAGAGCAGCTGCCAGTCAGAATTCCAGGCCGGAAGGTTTGATGGATTTAACGGAAGCCCTCAGTGGCGAGCAAAAATAGCTCACACGTTGTAGGAGAATCCTGACAGTCACCCAAGGCGTTCTTTTACATGAATGAATTTCAGAGAACATTACGACATGTGAAGTAGGACGGCACATTTTGCTTTAAAGCTCACACCTCTAATGCCCCAGACCCTGGGTGGCAGGATTATACATCACGGTACCAGGGGGTCAGCGTGGGAAGGGCGCTGCCCCTGCCACCTTGGTCAGAAGCGCCGAACAGCAGGGCCTCCTCAGAGGCACACATTTTATCCTGGGCCACGAACGACTGCGGGCACCCCCAGGGCACCCTGACATTGTCCCTCAGAGGGACAGACATTCCCGAGAAGGAACTCCTGAGAAGGACAGGAACCTGCTTTCCGTCAGCACAGGGTCTGTGACAAGTCCCCAAAGTCCACAGGTCCAGTGGTGATGTCAGGAGCCACTGCGATGGCCCAGCCCCCTTGGGTGACCTCAGGACCCGGGCATCTATGAGTAGTAACAAAGCGATCAGTGGTAAGTCACTGATTACAGTGCTGGGGACCCGTTACTCTAGGAAGGACTTGCTGTTGCAAAGCAATTTTGAGAATCCTTCCCATTCGCCTGAACCCCAGTTGAGGACACATGGCAGGTACGGGGGCATTTTCCGTAATCAGATCCCCACATCCGTAACCTAACGCAAGTCGTCACAATCACTGTATTAATCCAATTATTTCTTTCCTTCGTCTAACTCAAATTTTCTTCTGTTTTCTTTCTCCAGAACCCATGTCTGCTTTTGCAGGTGAGAATTTTAAAGGTAAAAAAATTTTTTTTGTTTTATTTTTTTGCATGCCTTTTCCTTCCCCCATGTGAAGTGAATTTGGTGGTGGTGGTGGTGGTGGTGGAGCGGGAGAGAGTAAACTTCCAAATTTGACCAAACTCCACCATAAAATAGATGCCTCACCTTCCCACCACTAGATGGCACCAACAACACCTGGAGATGCGGGGATTGAGATCCTGGCTGTCTCTTGTTTAATTAAAGTTTAGAAACCTGTAATACAGACAAATAGGTTACAGATAAACCTTTCAGCCTTGCATTGTCCAACGGGGAGCAATGAGGCTGAAAATTCAGGAGTAGCGAGAAAGGAGAGACTGGGAAGATAGAACCAAAAACAAACAAACAAAAAAAATTGTAGTAAATTAAAAGTGAAACAAGGTGTTGAGGATTTGCTTTAGCCTAAGGATGGCTTTCTTGCAACTCCAGGGCACCGAGGCGGTGGCCTCAGTTAACCCCGGAGAGGTGCAGGGGTTGGCAGTCTTGTGAGGGAAAAGTGCTAGGACCAGAGAAACAATCCCAGCGAAGAGCCGGCCAAGGCAGAAGCTGGCGTCTGGCAAAGGGAACAAGGGGGCACATTCAGTGACAGAAGAGCACTTTAAATACAGGACCACAATGCAGAAAAGGGTAGTTTCTCCCTTAAAAAGTAAACAGAGCAGGGCAAGAAAGACTACTATGGGACGTGTGCCTCGTTGGCGAGGGGAGGGCTTCAGCTGTGGGTGATGGCTGTGCGTGCGCCTTTCTACCGTGGTGGCCTCCACCTTCGGTCCTCCCTGTAACCCAGCTGACGGATCCCAAAGTTTCTATCCAGGCTGCTAAAGCCGGACACTTAGGGGCTGCTCTAAACGCTTCCCTGCAGTTGGCCAGAGCGCAGAACACAGTTGGAGACACCATCACCCAAGGACAGGGAGCTTTCAAGACCTGCTCGGTGGGAGTGGTCTGAGGGCTAGGGCACCCTGTGGGTCACAGCTGGGCCGAACCCTCCAGGGATGGTGATTCTGGGTCAGGCAGCCGCTCCTCTGTCCCCCATCCCGACCCTGTACCTTCGCCCTCATTCACCTGTCCCGCTCCTGGCTGGAGCGACACCTACGTGTTCTCCCGGACGCCAAATCATTGTACCTGATTTGCCACTCATCACACACAGCTCTAAGACAATGGCGAGGGGAAAGTAGCAGCCTAGAGAACAACAGGGTCACGCAGAGTCAATTTTTCTTCTCTCTTCGTATCCCTGTTCTCCCCAAACTCCATGCCACTCCCTGTTACACATTTTAAAAGGTCAAGATTATTCCTGTCCATATATCGGGGCTCTCTGGGTGTAAGATTTCTGTGATTGCAAATCCAAAGTATTAGAAGGCAAGTGGACATTGAAACTGAACAACTCGAGGTCTCAACCTCAGGACCCAAGGTGATACTTAGGTTGGAGAAGCAAAACCTGCTTGCATTGTTTCTTCTGACTCTGGGTTGTTGAGACTTGAAGCTCCCAGAAAGCCTGGTTCAGGATGTGCCGGCAGCTACCCCGGCGACGCTGATCTGTGCACGCACCGTGTCGGGTCATGGCTGACAAGTGCGACGGCTGAGAGCTTTGCCTGCGTGGGAGAACACGCAAACCAGGCCCACGTGCTTTCCCGGAAACCATGCGTGTCGCAGGGCTGCAGCATCCAGTCCTGTTCACGTGGGAAAGATACCTGAATCTCATCCGAGTGGCAGTGCTCACTTGGCCAAAACAAACACAGGGTTTAGTAGCTGGGGGGGTGAGCATTTCCTGCGCGCTCCTGAGGGGTACTGGGGAGTCTGCAGTGGCAGGGCAGGCGTCACACGGGGCCGCCCACGGCTGCTGTCGTGAAGCTGGCAAGCACGTTTGGAAGGAGGTGACCGAGTCTTAGAGAGCAGAGACTCAGCCAGGACCAAGAGTGAAATCAGAGTTGACAAGGGACGAGCTTGGTCACACGGAGCTTCAAGTTGGGAGCCAGGGAACCCAGGGCCGAGGTGTCACATCTTTCAGGCCTAGAGGAGTTTGACCTCAGCGTGCTTCTCTGTGTATTCACGTCAGCAAACTTTTCCGCTTGGAAGAGGAAAGAGGACCGTGTGCGTGTGTCCCGTCTAACCTAGCGATGCACATTCTCACCCAGGCCGGGGCAAAATAGCGGGGCCCCCTCGGCTGGGTCAGGGCATAAAGTTAGTTTTTTCATTCAAAAAGTGGAAATAGAAATCAGATTGGAGGAGGCAAGATATGGAAAGCTGATGCTGAAAAACCATTAACAATAGGCATTTAGACAGTTCCTATGTTTTTTGAGTTGAGGTTGTTTTTCTTTCCTGTTATAAATTAACGTTGTGACAGAAGTAATCTCATTCATTAGGAGAGATCAATGTGTACTCAGTAAATCTTTAGGAAAATGCAATAAAAGTGGCCTTTGGACCTGGGCTTATTAGGTGTTCTTGATCTTTTATATTTTAAAGTGTCTTTCATTTTCTGGCTCGGACTGATTTCTTGCCGTATCACATTGTGTTTTTATTCTAAGCACCTTGTGTTTTATGCTTCCTGTATACATCTAGATTGTGTACGGAGTGTGAGTTAGTACTCAGGCGAGGCTACAGAGAGGACAGCTGCGTGCAGAAGGGAGGCAGAGAAGAGAATGGACCAACTGTGTAGTCATGCGATTCTTCAAAAGACCTTTTTCTCTTTGTTATGAGTCACATCTTAAACAATATAACTTGGGTATGCATTTTTTTTCTTTTTCTTTTCTTTTTTATAAGCAGTGACTATGAACATGGTGCCGTCATGTATCTTTTTCTGGGATTTGAGCTTTAACAAATGAAAAGCTGTGTATAAAGGGAAAAGGGGGAAAAAAAGACTGAGAAGTTGTGTAATTAAGGCAATGGATTATTTCCTCTTCCCCAGTACTTTCTTTTTTCAATAAAAGGAAAAAGAATAATAAAGAAGCCAGTAAAAATACAGGAAGGCCATAATGAGAGTTCGGTGGTTGTTGACCAGGTGATGGTTTTTAGCAGCTCACAGTGCAGACCAGAGTTTTTGCTGGCATTGGAGAGACGCACCCGCTGCCCACCTACCCGCTAGGCCACCCTGGAAACCCAGGCGAGGCCACGCTGGCGTCTGCGGTGCCCAGAGGAGCAGCCACATGGGTAGACAGCTGTGGGCCTGTGTTTATGTCTGTGATCATATCGGACAGCACTGCACCCCATCTTTTAGGTTTCACGGGGTACCTTTCCACTGTCCTCCTTAATTTTCACCTGGATAGAGTCAGGAGCAGACGAGCACCAAAGGCATTTTGGGGTGATGCTAGAGTTGGCCGGCGATCTCTGCCTCAAGCTTAGGGCTCTGTTTACTTGGTGCTCCTGGCTGATGTCTGCCATTTCCTGCTCCTGCTTCTCCTCCCACCCCGCCCTCCCTCGGCCCTCATAGCCTGCTTTCCAGAGGCTCTGCCCGCCGCTGCCGCACCCGCATCCCAGGTCTCGGATCACCTTCCTTTCTCCTTGGATTCCCCTTTCCACGTGGCTCCCTCTACCAGCACTTGTGAGATCAAGAGAGGGTTAACTAGTGTCCGTGCACGTAATCCTCCGATGAAAGGCAGAGAAGTGTTCTTAAACCCAGCCAGGGCTCAGAGCGGCGGCCGCGGTGTGAGTCCTCCCCTCTGCTCCTCCCCACCCCACCCCGTTTCCAGCTGCCGGGTTCAGGCAGGGCCGCGCTGAGCCGGGCCTGCCCTCCTTGGCCCGGGGACGAGGGGGCGTCCTCCGGTGTGCACGCTGCTTTCCTGTCCCCTCCCTGCGAGTCGGTAGCAGATCTAAACGGTCACCCAAATAGCAGCCCCGGTCAGTTTGAGTGGGGGCAGAAGGAAACTTCTCCTTCCAAGGACGCGAAGGAAAAGCTTTAGTTTAAAGAAGGTTGAGAAGTGTCTGAGAGTTCAGCCAGCCGTGGAATCTGAATTTAGAAGCATTTTTAGGTAGACACAGGGTGGGGACAGATGGGGAGGCCCACACGGTTTCTGCTAGCTCACTGAGAACTTCCGGTCACCCTCCGCCATACGCTGCTCATAAAACAAGAGGGAAAAGCCATTTCTCAGGGATGCTTTGACTTCAGCATTCTTTTTCCAAACAAATTATAGGGTGTGACCACATTTTTCCACTATCTTCTATAAACTTGGCTAGAGGAGCCAAGCTTTTTCTGTTGTTTGTTTAATCTCACAAATTAAATAAACCTTTCTCCTGGAATCTTCCATCCCCAGCACTTCATTTGCAATAGGTACAAAGAGGAGGGCTCGGGCAGGCCAGGCCTACACGGTTTTTAGGTACAAAGAGCATTTGCTTCTCACAGAGCAGATTCGCCTTTGGTGTCTTTCACAATGTCTCTTCTGGGAACCTGGGAGACCCCTCCAGGTCCTGGTGATGTAGTGGGAGTCGATGCCGTCTCCTTTCAGGGGTGCGGGGCGAGCTGGGTCTGAGGGACGCCAGTCCTCAGACAGGTGCAGAGTAGGAGGTGACGAGGGAAAGGGCCCCTCCCAGGTCTCCCTGCTCTTGTTTAATGGAAGGCAGATCATGACTATTTCCGGTGTTAGAGGAAGGACATAGGGTCTGTCGCAAGCACTCAACTCTGCCGCTGTAGCACAAAAGCAGCCGTCAGCAATAGGCAAAGACAGGAGGATGTCTGCGTTCTAATAAAACTTTGTTTAGAAAAGCAGGCAGTGGGCTGGGTGTGTCCCCTGGGGTGGCAGTTAGCTCTCTGACCAGTGAAACATAAGCTAGGGACCTGCTCACCTGGTCCCAGTCCTGGCTCTGCCACTTATAACCCGCTGGGCCTCTCTTGAGTTTCACTGTGTGCTATTCTGGCATCATCCTCATATCGACTACCTGGGGGTCAGCAAGAATAAACCATGATTCACGTGCAGCCCACAGACCAACGGCCAATGTACAGAAACTGTTCCCTCATCGTAGCTATGGTTACAGCCGTATTTCCTAATTGCTCACTAATCAGTGACCCTATTTATAAACAGGAACAGAAGGAACACTACCTAACATGCAGTTTTTTTCCTGTGCATGGCTTCTCAGAATTTGTTGTTTTTCAAAATTCAAATTCTTTGCATTCACATTGCTTTTCTCCAGAGGCTCGGAATGTTTTACAGATGGAAGTCTGTTCGACCTTGCAAGCGCATGTGAAGTTATTGGTGATTTCAATAAGCTGCTTTTCATTACCTCAAACAATGAGAAAACTTTGTGGATGGTTGGGGGTGGAAATTAGTGAAAAATCATTCAGGAATTGAAAACAGTTTCCAACTGGAAAAAAGAAAGATAGGTGAGTAAGTGGTAGAAGTTAGACCAATCAGAGAGAACGTTGTTATATCAGCACATCGCCAGCTCGAGGCAAGGCTGAAGTCTCCCCGGCATTTCTCCTCCAGGCTTGGAGTAACTCGCCCAGGCTTATTTGTCGTAAAGCAGTGGCCCAGATACCTTATAAGACCAAGGAGTAAATGGGGCTAAAATCAAGCTGTTCATGAACCTGGGCACCTGGTGCAGGTGGTGTCTGCCCGATGTGGGCACCTTTTTCCATCGCATCCAGGTGCCGTGTGAGTAAACAGAATCTCCAGGGGGTCATCAGCATCTCCTGGAGAGTTTGAATATTCATCCAGAATGTATTCCTCTAATTATCTGTCTGTCTAGGTATCCATCCATCTGTCTATCTATTCACCCATCCATCTGGCATTCATTGGATGGCTCCTCTTGTCTGGAAAAGTGCTTTGGGTAGGGTTTAACCCCAACTACCTTATCATCGTCCTTTTCTATTACTTGCAAACCACAACCTTGTCAGCATATAGCCTTTCAAATCTGAGATAGAACCAGATTCCAATAGCTCTTCAAGCCTGGGTCAGAACCAGGTTCCAGTAGCCCTTCAAATCTGGGACAGAACCAGGTTCCAGTAGCCCTTCAAATCTGGGACAGAACCAGGTTCCAATAGCCCTTCAAATCTGAGATAGGACCAGGTTCCAATAGCTCTTCAAGCCTGGGTCAGAACCAGGTTCCAATTCAATAAAATCCAGCTACTTTTGGAGTTGAGTCTCTTTAGCCAAAAGACATTCTGAGAAACTTGTGGCCCCAAATACAAGTCATCTGAAACTTAGAGGTGATTCACTGGGGAATGAGAAAAGCATTGTTAGTTGTATCCTCTTTCTTTTCACCCCCTTAACATTAAAAGCATAAATTCACATAGTGTATCATCTTCTTTCCCCAAATACCTAGCCAAGGAAAACATTTAAGGAGGCAATACAATGTCCCCAAGTGGCTTTTGTCACTAACATCTTCTACATACGTGTTGATAAACTTGGGGAGGGGACACTGGCAGGAAGCTGAAGATGGTCTAACACTAAGGAGGACTCTGTCTCCCAATTCAAGGCGATAGGTCTGTACCTGCAATTCTGAATATGTCATCCACATATTGTGATTTAACTTTTCTCAGGCAAGAAGGCAAATTCTCCCACTGGGCCCCAACTGTGTACCATCAGAAACTCTTTAAGAGCACAACTGAGGTGTTATCCTTCCCCAGCCCAGTGCCTTGAGCGCTGGGTGGTGTATTTAATGTTGGAAACCAGCGTTTTGACTAAAGGAAAGCAGACTTCTGCACTGAGATTTGTAGTAGTGCAGGGAGCATTGGTAGTTATGACTGTGTTCTGCTTAATAAAAATCTGTGCCCCTGCCTTTGTGGTCTGCCCAGGCACTTCAGAGGGGCACTTTCTGTGGATTTGCCACCTTCCTGGCTCTGCTGGGTGAGCCCCAGCCTCCTTAGACAATGGCCTTCACTGGCGACACAGCCAAGGACACTTTGTTGGGGAAAGAGGGATGGCTCTGGGGAAATCAGGCCCGTCCCTTCACACTCCGGTCGTGCCTGTGTATTTCTGCAAGCACACATAAACATCCAATGGCAGGACAGTTGCCAGGCAGCAGATAGTTCTGGTGACCTGAATCATGAGTTGACATCCATTCACTGCCACTCACCAGCCGGCCGTAACAAGGAACTGTTCTCAGTGTCCTGCTTTCTCTTTCTCTCTGTTCCTATACGTAATTTCCAATATGACTGTAAATACAAGAGAAAGAATGAGCATCAGAAGGATAGATTAAGGAAGAAAGAAAATGAGGTGATATGGAAGAAGATGAGGCTGCAGGAAAGGGCCTTGGGGGCACCTGGGATTCTGGGGTCCTCTGCACCTCAGGCAGGTGGCTGTTGCTGTCAAAGTTTGTGTGGGCTTCTGATGACCCAAGAGGTACCAGGGAACCTGCACATTAGTGGAAGAGATTCCAAAAAATGGAGGAAGCAGTGATCTTTCAAAGTAGATCTTCCAAGAAAAAAAAAGGTCTCATTTTCCAACACTTTGGAGAAGATATTGGAAAATGTGACACACCTCTCAGCTGTTCCCCAATTGAAACTGGGGTTCAGACAATAGGAACTGAAGAACACTGACTCTGAATTAGAGGCCTTAACTTGAGTTCACATACCCTTAGGTGGAAACCAAGATAAAAGCGATTTCCTCATTCAAGTGGGGGAGGGCACAAGAAAATATAACTGACCCCTGTGGTGTGACCCGAGACATGCCCACCGAGTAGGACCACTGATGACCATGGTGAAGAAGGAGGCAGCACGACCCCCCACGACTCCCCTCCTGGGTACCTAGGGGTAGAGAGGACGCGACTTTCTGGCCACCAGCACTTGAGCCAGGCAGTCAGGGAGACATTTGTCGTAGGTTAAGCATACATCATTTTTCAGAAGTAAAGATCATGTCTGGTTTTGGCAAACTGCAAAGCGCCTAGTCCCTCTTTCTGGGCCAGATTCTCATCTGATGTAAATCTTCAGGAGAATCAAGTTGTAGCGCTGTTTTGTATCAAATGGGACTCCAGCCAGTCTTCCCCCGAGTTACCCTGGGCTTAAATCTACTACGGCATCTCCATGGCAACCAGCGGCTGGCCAGTGCAGGGGCTGCCTTCTAAATCTCCTGCTGGCTTCTCCTCCCTGCTCGTCTTTCCCATGATGAAGGAAACTCCTTCCCTTTCCCCTCACTCACTCCCGTACCCTCCGCGGCTCCGTGCCCACATTTTCTGTTGCAACTTCTCTTCCAATCTGCTTTCAAAATCCTCCCTCCAATTAAAATAGAAGAAGAAAAAGAAGATGCATCAGTCATTGCTTAACAGTGATGATTGACCTGTTTAGACAAGACCAGGCCGACTTCAGTGGGCACAGAAGCCCTGGCAAGCCGAAGTGGAATTTACCTTCAAGTCTCGCCAGCCTAATTAATACATTGTTGGAGGATGCCGGCCAGCCAGCCCAAATATGGCATTTCCCCCCATTTGGAGAATCTGCCTGATCTAATCCCAGGGTGTCTGTGTGTGTGTGGGAGAGAGAGAGAAAGAGAGAGAGAGAGAATTCTACATGTTATGGAGGCACTATGGTTAAACTGGAGAAGTGCAGCTCCGCAATTGTACGGCTGGTGGTCGACCCCCACATTATCACCCACCAGCCGAGTAACCATGGCTGATCTCATCAATGCGCTCGGAGCCTCTGTCTGCTCCTCCGGCCAGTTGGGGGGGGGTCCCCTGCACCACCAAGACCCCAGGGGGAGCCAGCACCGGGCGGTGCAGAGAGCTCGGCGCGCGCCCCCTTCCGCCCGTGTCCTCCCCGCGCGCCTCACAGCATGCGCCCTGTGTGTCTCTATCTCCCTCTCCTTTTCTTTTGAAAGTAATGTTCCGTGAGTCCCGTGCTCTCGCCTAGCAACGCTCTCTGTGTCTCTCCCCCAGGGGGCACCCTCCCGCCGGGGACCGAGCCCACGGTGGACACGGTGCCCGTGCCGCCCGTCCCAGCCTACTGGTATTACGCGGTGGCCGCCGGGGGCGCGGTGCTGGTGCTGGTCTCCGTCGCGCTGGCCCTGGCGCTCCACTACCACCGGTTCCGCTATGCGGCCAAGAAGACCGATCACTCCATCACCTACAAAACCTCCCACTACACCAACGGGGCCCCTCTGGCGGTGGAGCCCACCCTAACCATTAAGCTAGAGCAAGACCGCGGCTCGCACTGCTGAGGCGAAGCAAGGACGCGCCCCCAAGCGAGAAAGACTGCAAACCCGTGGCCTCGATTTTGCACTTTTTTTCCTCGCCTACTCTTTGTGTGAACGCTCCCGGCCCCGCCCCTGGGCGCCCCTGTGTCCCCGCCCCTCCTCGGTTCATCGTCTTCGCTTCTCTTGCTTTTCTTCTACTTCTTTTCTTTTTTCTTTTCTTTTTTTCCTTTCCTTTTCTCTTCTCTTTTCTTTCTCTTTCTTTATTCTTTAATTCTTTTTTTCCTTTCTCTCTTTTTCTTTCTTTGTTTCTTCCTCTCCCCGTCTTTCTCTGTCTTTCCTTTCTCCTTGCTTCTGTGATTCCAAACCCCCGCACCGCACCTCTAATGCTGCATCTTGGACGATGAGAAGAGACCGCCCCTAAGCGCCCTCCACGCACGGCTCAGCTGGCCCCCCAGAGCTGGTCCTCTTGCCCTTGCCTTACCCACCCCTCCTCTCGTGGGCAGGCTGCCAGGCGTCGAGGGGAGCCTGGCTCTGTGTGTCTGTACATAGTGCACACTTGCGTGTGAACAGCTCTGTGTGTGTGTGTGGGTGTGAGACAGTGGCCCGTGGGGTTCCCAGTGTGTGTGCAGAGGGCCCCTTTCACTTGTGTTCCTTCTCCTGGGGTACCTGTTACAAGAAAATAATATCCTGTCCACGTTTTGTTTACTCGGAGGAGAGACTGAAGCTTTTTGTTGCCTTATCTAGCTCTGGCTGGGTTTCTGTTGGCTGTCTTCGTCATCTCCAGGTACCTAGTGAAGCAGGCCACGTGGAATGCAGTGTGGCTGTCCTTCCCGCCCCCACCCAGAAGGAAGGTTCCCCCACCCTCAGATGTGACCCCCTGGTCGCATCTCCTGGTGTCTTTGAAGTCCCCAGATACCGCCATTGGGTGTGTGCGGAACCATCTCTACTTCCAGCCCTGAAGCAAATCTGTCTCATGTTGCCTTATTAAAAAAACGCTCATAATGAATGTTTAGCTTTGATAGGTTAAGTCCAATCATGGAGTAAGTCATAAAGAATAACAAATCTGGGACTGGTATAGGAAAAGCAGTAGTCTGTTTAAATTGAGAGCAGGAGGAGAAAGAAAAGGGGGGAAAGGAAGGACCGAAATGACTTTTCAAAGTCTCCTCAGCCCGGGTCATTACCCAGTGTGGGATGGGGGTAGTAAGAAGGTGAAAACCATATTCTTTGGGATTATATTGATCATTGTAATCGCATTTGTAAAATATATGGGGAAAGGGGATCATTTGTTTTCCTTTCATGGTGTTAATGTGTGCCTGAATCTATACCACTAAACTGTAAGGCTGTCCACCTGACTTATTTAAATATTATGAGAGAATAGAAAGTAACGGTTTAAATGTTCCAGTGTGCTACCCCTTAAAGCACTCGTAGCGTCTGGCAAACACATCCTCATAGGTCAGCCTGGCGTATCCAGAAGTTGCTGCTAGGTCAGAAAGGTAGAATAAAGATGTTTCTATTGCTGCCCGTTTTTCCTTTTGAAGCAACGCAGAGAAAACGATGTCAGAAAGCGCTTGCCTAACAATACTGTGCACAGTGTGGATTACATAGTAAAGTCAGTTTCGTTGATAGAAAATATGTATTTTAAGATTTTTCAGTGTCGCATACTAAAGTTCAGCCTTGGGGCACTCGTTTGTTTTAACCTTCCTACTAGGCATCCACTGGGCAAGTGTAAAATTCTCTCAAAAGATGAGTTGCCTGTGTTGAAGGCCTCCAGGTACCGTCTAGAACAAAATGCTAATGATTTTTTTTTTTTTTGGGTTGCTTGGGAGAAAGCCTTTTAGCATTCTTTTGGAATATCCGTAATAGGGCCCTCCAGCACACCACACACTCACACTCTCCGCTCTCCCGTTGGGTTGTTTCATCCCCCTGAAAGAACAGTGCTCTCCTGCTCTTATTCTGTTTCAAAGAGCTACTCAGTCTCCACCACAACAGCCCGGCCAAGAGAAGGGAAGATAAAAGATTCAGATTTCGAGAAGTGTCCTACCCCAGCGGAAGATGGAGAGGGGCGGGGACAGGTAGCAGCTGAGGATGCCCTGCAGGGTCTAACATGGCAGCCGCCAAGCGGTTTTGATCACAGGGGCCCCTGTCCACTGAAGCCTTCAGGGCCAGACGCTCCAGCCAAGTGGCTGACCTTCCCGTGGGCGCCCCCCGGAGGCCTGGCATCAGGGACCACATCTGGAAAACCTGGCCAGGGTAGCAACTGGCTGGGGTGCCGTATTCCCTTGGGGTTCTCCATCTTTAAAAGAAGATGGCAATGACTCTGTAAACTGGCTGTGTCTGTACCCCATGCCCCGGCCACAGCTGCTCCTCCTCTCTGGGTGCACGCCATAGCTGACAGCAGGAGGCTGCTCAGGTCCCGGTGACTCCGGCAGCGTACTTCCGCTGGGTCTCTTTCTCTCGCCTCTCCCTCTCCCCCAACGCCAGCAACTTTCATAGTATTATCTGGGTACTGTGCTAGACGGCTCTTCTGTAAAATGCCTTGCAGGTTTACGAAACAAAATTGTGTATTTCATGGAGAGAGAGAAGACTCTCTTCTTTAAAAAAAAAAAAAACATGGACTGGACAGGTGAATGCATGCATGCATGTGTTTAGAGCTGCTTCTCCAAAGAAAAGAGGTGAAAGCAACTATTAAAATATGAATGAGCGAGTGGATAAGGTGAAGGCCTAACTCAGCGGTAAAGCTTTTGCCTTAGTAGAGGTTTCATGACAAAACCTCCAGAAGGGGAGCCCTTAGCTTTGGGGTTAAAAAAAAGAAAAAGCCCTTCCTTGATATCAGGCTAGCAATCACATCACATAACTGCCGGCCAAGGCAGAAAAAGAAAACAGAAGAATTGTAGCATTGCCACTGACAAAATAGGATGCTAAAACTGTCCTTTCCCTTCTCCCAAGTTTTGGAGATCAAAACCAGAATAGGAAATCCAGTAATATTTCTGAGGTTGATACCGCATCTTTCAAAAACCTTTATCCTTAAAGTGAAACTAGCAGGCAAGCAAACACCTAAAAAGTCAACAATTACCAAAGAACAACAGCAAAACAAGAAAACCTAAAGATTTTTACTTCCTATTCTTACCCCCTCTCCCTGTAACTGTGACATCCCTGCATTGCTCTGTTGCCTGTGTGTCAAAATAACTTGTGGATGTTGGAAACTATTTGAAAATGTATTGTGTGGAATGTAATAAAATGATGATATTTTTATACAAACATCTGGGGTTTTCTTTTTCTCTTTGCCCGTGAGAACAAAGTTAAAGTGTAGGCTTTGAACAAATTGATGTTTCCAGAGTTTACACGTTGCCTTGTGGGCTATAGGGCATTTCTGTGGGAGGTAGGTGGGTCTCCTCCCTAACGGCTGAATGCCAGCTCTTCCCTCTTTTTATTTTTGTTACTGCTTGTTAGGAGTTTTATCCAATTTGTGCAGCTGAGCCAACTTTGATGATTGGTGTGGGATTTTGTGAAAGTTGCTAGGTGCTAAATTGCTAAATGTGATTCCACGAAATTTCTCTTGATGGCAAATCCCCCGAGATTGGACTTTGCTTTCGAAGGGCCCCAGGAGGAGCGGACCAGCTCTGCTGAATCACGTATTCAGCCCTACTGAGACAGTTCACTTCCTTTGGCAAAGCAGTAGCACATCTTACCGTCCCCTTCCAAATCATTACTTCCATGGGGGTGTCAATCTCCAATTTATGAGGGATTTCCCAGTGGGGGAAAACAATCAAATTTGTAGAATATTCAGGGCTCAAATATTCTAGACTTCGTTTTTGAGCAGGTAATGAAGATTATTGTATGATTATTGGTGAACCTGGACTCTCAGAGTGGAACATTTCATAACAGGAATATGGTATTGTAGAAAAACCTTGTTACTGGGGCAACTTAGTCAAAAAGCCTGATCTTGTTTTATCAGTGTTTTTCTTCAGTCCTCCTCTTGGAATAGTTAGTGGTCTGATCTTAGAAAATATTTTAATCAGAGGGCGCTTCAGAAAAAAACATACAGAAAATACAATCTCCTAATGGTTCAAGGGTTTTACATAGGAGACAAAAACAGGTCACAAAAGGGTTTCTCACAACCCCGCATTCATGAGGTGTATCCAAAATCTCCCATCAACCTGAGAGCTTTCCTCGGGGGACCAAGGACCATCCTGAAAGGTTTCGAGGAGAGGCCCATCCCCAGCAGACCCTAGTTCTGCCAGGTCCTGCTTTTCTAGGTCTGATCCAAACTTTAATCCAGGAAGGATTACTTTTTATAGCTGGAAAGCCTCCCCAAGTGCTGCCGAAAGGAGACAAGCTTCTGGTTTTCAGATCGTGCAGGAAGCTCCTAGTACAGGTGGTTCTGGAGCGATGGCATTACCTGCCCTCCGCGGGAGAGGAGAATCAAACGCCCATGGCTAGAACTTTAGAGCATTATCTGTTCCTCCGGTGCCAAGTATAGTTACTCTTTTTGTCTAAACATTTGGCTTTCTTTACAACCATTCATTCCCATTAGTAAAAGATGAAATGCGAGCACCTCCAAAGTGTTTCTTTCAAGCAAAGATCCAGGCTTAGTCAACATCTTCCTGAGCTGAACTAGAACCAAAGTTGCCAGACTGAATTAAATTGAGCCTTCATTCACAACCCATTAGCAGTACTGTTTTTGGAGCTACTTTTGGGACCAATACCATCTTGATTCTAGCCCCAGGACTTAGTTTAGGGATATTCTTTCTCTCTCCTCCAAAAGGGCAAAGACTGTGTAACTCCAATCTTACACATTGAACTGTTAATGGTAAACATTCCTTGGTGTATTTCTAACTTAGCCCAAGCATAAATATTGCAGAAATTATGTTTCCATGGATCATAAATACCAGATGTCAAGGCCCAGCATGGTCTGTCTGTGTTTCTACCTTGTCCTTTATGATGCTTTAAATGTGAGTTCTTGCTTCAACCACTGCCCTTCAAGCCCAGATACCCAAACCCCAGCCAAAACAATGTATCTGTTTTCCTAGCCTCTCTTCACTACCTCTGCAGTAGTTTTGCACACACGTTGCGGCCGCTCTATAATCTGTGATGAAAAGAGCTTCGTTTTGAAGTTGTGATTTGTCTGCATTGTGGGCTGCCCATCTAAGCCAAACTGCGGAGCAGTAGGTGCGGGCTTGTTTTTCCTCTTTAATTGTGCAGAGCTCTGGGGCTGTCACAGCTGCAATTTGCCTTTCATCCACTTCACTGATGGCCCAAAGAAAACACAAAACAAATCCAGCCAGAGGAAAAGAAGGGGCGAGGGAAACACCAGCTGATGGTCTTACATCAGCAGAGGGGGATAGCGTATGTACATAAGCTGGAAGCCAGGGATACTGGAGGAGTTCATTAAGCCTAGCACAGATCAGGTGCCCCAGAGCATGGGAGGAGGTGAGTTATAATCAGAAACCCGCACCCTTAGGAGTCATCAGACCACAAGCCTCAGCCAGAGTGTGTTTGTACTGACTGCTTGGAGTTCTGTTTGGCCCCAAACCTAACTGGAAGAGATACTAGATTTGAGAAATGGCCAAAGAGCAAAACCCCTTTTAGTGTGAGGGGGAGCACTGGGGAACCTAGGAGCTTTGGGGGACAGGCACAGGCCATTCCTACCCAAAGACCCATGGGCAGGGGACCAACAGACATCTCTGTGAAATAAAGTAATTGTTCTTGGGCTTTTCTGAGATTGACCTCTGGTAGACAAAGAAAGTAAATTTCCATGGGCATTGGACCAAGAAATGAGAGGGACCACCTGAAGGGTCGGCAGCAGAGGCACTGGCGGCAGGGCTGGCTGTGGGATGGGAAAACATCTTTTCTTGGAGACACCCTGCCGGAGGGGTCGCTGATCTGAATGAAGTTGTTGAGAGATCTCTGAGAATGATAACCAACTGCACTTCTCTTTCTTTTCAATTTGCAACTTATACATGACTACATTTTCAGAAATAATACAGATTTCAGAATAATACGATAATACAGAAAAGTGAAAGTCCATTTCCTTGTTGACCAATTCCACTCTTCTCCCAAGAGGTAACACCAGATATGGTTTGAGGCCTAATTTCCAGCCCTGGCTTTATACATTTACAAATATACATGTTCATGTCAAGTATGTGGTTCGGGTTAGCTGGGATTTTGCTTTGTTATACATAAATGGTATGATAGTGTTTGTTCACTTGATTGGACAACTTGCGTCTTTTCATTTGACAATGTCTTGAGGATGCTTCAAGACTTACCCAGTCCTTTTCTAGCTGTTGCGTAGCACTCTGTATTGTGTGGATATGCCATGGTTCACTGACTGCTCCCCCACTGGTGAGCATTGAGGTTGTATCTAGTTTTGTCTGGTTGTGTGTTTGCTTTACCGTTATAAACAATACTGTAATGAACATCCTTGAAGTTGCCTTTTTCGGACCTGTTTCGGATAGAATTTCTGGGTCAAGTGCCATTCCTGTTTTCATTCAAATAGGTGCTGCAAATAAGTGACTGAGGTCTTGTCCCCATGTCGGAGAGTAACAGAGACTAGTGGACGTCCTGGGTTAGCAGGTCCCCTGCCACACTCACACAAGCCACAGGATCTCTGTGGCCATCCTTTTCTCTGAAATGGGCCTAGAACTTGAAAGGGAAGACTTTGGTAGTTTCATCTGAAGGGAATTTTAAGTTCAGAAAGTACCTCGCCTTTAGATTCTGAGCCACCAGCTTAAAGGGAGTGTGGGCCTGGCTGTAAGTGGAAGCTGCAGCAAAGGAGTTAATTCCATCCCTGGCTTCCACAGGCTGCCTTGTTCTCCATGATTAATGAGTTCCACTTGGTTTCTCCAAACAGTGACTGTGCTGTGCCTGGCTGTTATTTATTTATGTTTTCTCTTTAAAAATTCATGTCAAAAACATCCTTTAAGGTCACTGCGCAGCTCCGTGCAGCAGCTCAGGTAGGCACAGATGCCAGAAGAAAGTCTCAACTCCTTGGGGTCTCAGGTGCCACGCCCCATGAGGTGCAGACCTGGGCTGAAAGAGGCCTCTGGCTGCCTTCCAGGGGGGTCAGGCCCCGAGCGGCAGCAGGCAATGAAGTTGTTTTCTAGTGGGGTGTTTGTATTTGTCAGCAAAGTCACTGGCCCCACGTGACTCCAGCCAGGAGTGGCAGGAGGCAAAGAAGCAAAGAGGTCTGGGAATCCAAAACACCCCTTCTAGCAAGGGCACTGCCCCGATCGCTGTCGAGTGCTGAGACCAAAGGATTTTAATCATGTGCCGGGACTCTGGGTGATAGCTACAGCCATCATGTGCTTCATGGACTTGCTCTGGCCTGCCCAAAAATCTAGGGCTGCTGCTTCCTGGATGGGACTCAAACATCCAACTCAGGAGGAAAGGGGCGTGAGTGTGAGATTTAGTGATGTCAGCCGACATACACAAGGCCTTGTTTCGTATTCTCTGAGTAATGGTGCCCAGTTGAGCCCTTTTAATATCGTTAACTTACATTCCCCCAAGAAAAGGTTCTGGTCCAGGGCTGGAACCATATTATATTAGGCCTTGGCTTTCAACAATAGTAATTTCTCACTCTGGCTCCAGGACTCATTAGCAGGATGCCCGGACTAGCGCTCTCTGGGACTTGTTAGAAGGCAGTCAGCGCCTGCAAAGGAGAGAGTGGCGGCAGCTGTGAGCCCGAGGTGGCCCTGCCCGAAGTCCCGTTCTCAGCTGATCTGCTAGTTATTGAAGCTTTGTTTCAGCACAAAGAACCTCTGTCCCTTTGAGCTTCCTCACTACCCACAAGGGCCTTGGAGAAGGGACATAAGTACCCGAGGGGCTGGCACGCCCCTCCCCATTGCCTCTCTCAGGTGGTCCCCCCTGCTGGTTTAGAGGAGAGGACAGGCGTTGGAACCTTGATGGGGGTCTCATGGTGAGTGAGGGGAGTCCAAGAGCTCTCTCCTTAACCACTTGCAGATTAAGAGTGTGATCCCCGAAACAGTGTCACAGGAAGCCCATAAACCCCCCATCACTTTGTGGCTCCTCAGTTCGAGACGAGGCCGCTGTCCCCCGCGGTGTCGCCACCTGTGTCCCCAGACAGAAGCCTCTCTCTACCCTGTTCCTTTCCACTAGGTATGGCCTGTCGTCCGCCTCCACCTTCCCCTTCCCACACTCTCCCATCTCCACGCCCCCTTTTCTTCTCCCCTGCCGTTCTTGCCTTCCCTCACCCTCCTTCTGCTAGACCCTGCTCCCAGAGAATCGCGGGTCGGATTCCATCATACAAATGCTTAATAGGTATTTACTCCCAGCTCAGGTGTTCCTACAGGAAAACAAACCTAACGCCAGCAGTACCATGCTGTTGTCATTACAGCCCTCAACTATCACCTCTTAACTGGGTAGAAAGAGGGACCTATCTGACACCCGGGAAATCCTATTACAGAGTCATTCATTGGTGTGTGTGTAGACATGCCCAGCTTTTAAGTACAGTATAGCCAGTTCTCTTAATGATCTGCATGGAAACAGTTTTTTCCAAGGACCTACAAAATAAGAGGGTCAGTCTTTAAGAAGACATAATTTTTCACAATGTAAATTGATGTGGTTTTAAATCTTCCACTCTACCTTCCCACTTGTGGAGTTGCACCAAACCATTTCACCTGAGTGGGTTTCTAACATGTGCACCTATTGAATATTGATGCTGTAGAAGAAATGTCCAGTCCACTGGGGAAAACTCCCTGAAATAGAAACAGAATTTTTTCCTTGAAGTTTTCAGTATTTTTCCCATTTTTCTACCCTAAGAAAAAGTAACCAGCAAAAGAAGCACAAAGAGTCCATTTCTTGCTGCTACCCTCTGCTAGGGGCTTGGAAAGTATCTCTGTTTTTTTCAAAAACTGAAGTTTAAAAAAATTCCAGAAATTCCTCCCCTTAGTATTGTTGAGGTTTTCCAGTCCACACCATTGTGAAGCCTCTCCTTACCGTGAGCCACTTCTTTGGCTGCATTTTTCTTATTTTCATATCATTCCTGGTGCTCTGTGGAGACATCAGAGCCCCAGCACCTCACCCACCCCCATATTTGAATGCATTATTAGGTCATTTACAGTCTTTTTGTTTGTAGTCAGAATTTCCAAACCTTTTTAGTGCTTCCTCCCAGTTATTCAACTAAAAATAATAGAAAACAATGACTAAATGTAAGCTCAAACTTGCCCAATAATCTCATACCAAGAGTCCTTTACTTTTCTCCCCTGCAACCACATGAAAAACTCCAAAAAATACTTTTCCATGACCTTGCATATATTCGACTGTAGCCCAAAAGATAAAAACCCACGATAAAGGATCTTCTGGATTCTTCCAAAGCGCTGAGTTTCTAAGCTCAAGCCAACTCAGCAAGGGATGAACAGCTCTCAAGTCGCCCGGCTTTCTGATGGAGGAGATTTGGCAAAGTTTCGACCGACAGCTGAACCTTTGGCTGCTTGTTGCAGCTGGGGACGAGCAAACTGAATTAGGGAAATTAAGTGCGGTGGGGTGGGAAGACCTGGAGCCAACACGAAATGTTAAACTGAATTAAGCGTTTGGAAATGCCAAGAAATATATCCTTAGTCCTTCATTATTTCTGGTTTACTGAGATCTCGGTGTTGCATTTCCTGCCGGAATTAAAACAGAAAGGCTGAGAGAATTTTCTGAAGGCACCTCCCATCTAAACGGTCCGGTGAGTTAGCTGGCGCAGGGGGCTCAGGAACTTGGAATCAAATTCAACAAAGGCTCTAAGTGGCCAAAAGCTTATCCCAAATAAATCACAGGCCCCAAACAAGGTGTTGAAAGTCTGTGGCTTACTCTCCGTTTCACTGCTGATGTTTTCAGTGACTTACTATGTTTTTCAACCCCCAACTTCCTCAATTTCACCTTTGAAGTACCAGCGATGACACCAGGTACCTGTGAAAATGAATGATTTCAATAGTTCCCTATGAGGAAAAGGCTCTCTTGAGCATTTCAAGACCGAGGAGCCCTGGAACTGAGCTTCCCGTAGTCTTCTCGTTCCGTGTGCACCTTGAGACGTGTGACTCCAGAGAGTGGTCACTTCCAAGAAAGGACAGAGCTGGGGCAGCGAGCAGGCAGCGGGCAGTGGGGTGACGGCTCTTCTGTTTAGAAGTCCCCTGTGCACCTCAGCCACAGAGCCCTCACCGGGGAGGCCCCCGTGGTAGTTCAGTCTCTGCATCGATGATAGAACACATCAGTGGCTGCTTTTCAGCAGCACCCTGAGACTCAGAGAGGCCGGTGACTTGTGGAGGCCCTCAGGCCTGCCTGGGCACCTCCAAGGCCAGAGGGGGACAGCTGCTCCTAGTCTAGTGCTCCTTGGTGTCCTCTGCCACTTCCCTTCAAGGACAGAGCGACGCACTGAGAGGCCCTGCAAGTCTCTGCCGCACATTTAGGATGGCAAACCTGGCCTCTTCATCTGCTACTCAGCTGGCACGGGAGGGACTCAAAAGAAAACCAAGGCGTGTCAGTATCCGGAAAGGATCTGTGTGTAAGCGAGCCAGGGACAGACTGCTTTAAGTTATTCATCTGAAAGCAGCCAGCGGTTTCGAGCCGATGGCTCAGTCCCCTGGCGACCCTGTGAGCTTCCTTTTCTACAGCAGAAAGTACACAGGGCACCGTCAAGGCCGATGTGGTCACAGTAGACCACAGCATAACTAGGAGCGAAAGTGAAGGTTGTGAATTTTCCATGAGAAACTGCAGAAAAACAAACCAGTGCAGGAATGCTAAGCCCAAAGGATCCCAATTTAGCAAAAGGAAGAAAATAAGGGTGAGAGGAAGGGTAAAGAGTGTCGGGGGAGGTCAGGGGGAGGGCTGAGGGTGCATTCTTGTTCGAACCTGAGTCACACTCAGGCGGGACTTCCCAGCTCAGGTGGGAGTGTCGTGAGTTTTCCCCAACTCGTGTGGTCTCCCCACGGCAGCAGGCAAGGCTGCAGGCCCCTCAGGGAGAATGCTGTTCCGGAGAAGAGGTTCTGCCCGTGACGGGCCGTGACCACTCACCATTTGTGCCATGGTGTTGCAAGCTACTGAGCAGGACTCTAGAGAATACTTGACTCTTCTAATACAGCGTCAGGGTCGGCATTCAGGCTGCGGAGTCAGCCTGGCCCGAGAGTGAACCCACAGAACGGTCCAGAAGGAACTGGGTCATGTGAGCACAAAAGTTTAAAGTGGGGGTCATGTGGGTGGTGAGAGTTGCTCCCCATCTGTGTGCTTGGAAAGGTGGGGCTCACCCTACTCTGCCTAGCCCGCCTCATCCTCACCAATACACTCACCCACCGCGTCAGGCTTTTGGAAGACCTTGTCGTGCTTTCCCCTACTTAAACAAAATTCTAAGTCCCTGTTCCTGTCTCCTGTTACATCCTGATAGTTGTTCTCCCTGCCCTGGTGGGCACACCGTCCTGGGGCTGTCCTTTCCCTGCTGCAGGAGGGGCTGCTTGGTGCTCTTCCTTGAGCTCCTAGTTCACCCTTCTTCCTGTCGCACGGAAGACCCGTGCCTTCCCCTCCACGGCCCCGGATTCCCTCCTGGCCACTGCCAGCATCCTGAAGACACAGGCAGTTTACCTACTGAGCTCAGCAGAAAAGGAAAGTAGCTATGACGGGCAAAGAGGCTTTTGAGAGAGAAACCTCTCAATCAAACACAGATATCAAGAATATAAGCGAGGGGACTAGAGAAAATTGCTATCAAAGTAAATTGCTTTTTGTACAAATGTTCCCTTTATTTGGGTTTTCCCCAGT
This sequence comes from Dasyprocta punctata, assembly GCA_004363535.1. Classification (NCBI taxonomy): domain Eukaryota; kingdom Metazoa; phylum Chordata; class Mammalia; order Rodentia; family Dasyproctidae; genus Dasyprocta; species Dasyprocta punctata. The sequence continues at coordinate 62,213 of RJWM01005975.1, read as the reverse complement.
GCGTCATTCTTGCTTCAAGATTTAGTGAACAGATGCGCTTTTGAAAATGTTGATTAACTTATCCTATTCTCGACCCCTTCCCACTCACCCAAACTCTTGGGAGCAATGATTACACACAAAAGCCAAGCCAAGCCGCTAAAGTATTCTTCCTCACCTTAAGTGGCCTTTGATTCTCCAGGTGCAGAGATCTCGGCTGCATCTGAGCTCTTGATTCCATAGAAACTTAAAAATGGGCCAATTCTTGGAAGTCATCTCATCCAGTCCCCTGCTTCCAGAGACAAGAAGCTGTGATCTCCTGGGATAAAATGTTCTCGCAGTCATTACCACCCATTTATCCTTTTCCCTTCGAGATCAATGCCACATCCGTCCCTTTCCAGCCCGGGATCAATAGTGTCCTAAACCTGCTTCCTGGAGGGTGTGTGATGGCACTCTAGCCTTCGAGAATTGTCACATCCTTGGCAGAGACCAAATCCTTAAAAGGAAGAACAGGATCTGGCCCAGAAGTCACTGGCAGGAGCCCTGCACTTCTTGTTTGAGTCTGAGTTACATATTCTTATCCAACATTCTGCGTCTTTTAACCATGAAGACATATGAGCATCCCGTCAAAATGGCTAATTGTCAGAAATGTGGCAGTTTTCTTCCATGTTCTTGTCTTTCATAAGTTAAAAAAACCTTCCCAAGGCCAATTGATCCCTGTGACAGACACCACTGCCTCTTGTTGAATAACATTCGAATCCTCATTCCAAAGAAACAGCCTGCTTTGGAGGATCCTGGAGAGTGACACAGGACATGGGCACAGAGGTGGGGAGCTGGCGTGCACTGTGGGTGCCAGTCACTGTGCTAAAAATGTGCCAGGAATGACTAGATTACGGAGCACTGGAGCCACGTGGCACTGGTCTTTTCAAGTGAGCCCTTGGCAAGTGGTTCTGTGTGTCCCTTACTAGAGGCTGAGATGATAAGAATGTGCTTGAGCACCCTGACCAAGAATAAAGAAGTCCTCTACTGTGATTTAAACCACAGCTTCAGAAAAAGACTGAACTTGAAGTATGATAGTGATGGATCAGTCCTTAGTTCTGTACATGGCCGAATAGAACTTTCCGGAAGCATAGTGCTAAGGAGCAAGATGCTCGGAGTAGTTTAGGATGCTTTGCTCCCGCTCGTTGTTACTTTCATTGTGGGGCTTTTGAGTGCTGTTTTGAAGTCTGTGCATAAGACTTGGGCTGAAGAGAGCCCCCGACGGGCCATATATATTCTCTGGGACTATCTCAAGCAGGCAGCTTGGAAGGTCACAATTATCTTAAGAAATAGAAGGAAATGATAAGGCCCTGCTCTTTGTCACATATCTGATTCTCTTTTGCAATGTTTGACCATTTTTGACAGTGAATTTATTGGCTCTAATTTCTGTAAGATGGACAGTATTGTGAATAGAAAGACTGGTGTTACTCACCCCTCAAAACATTATCATAAAAGAAGCAAAAGATAAGCAGTGATTATACAGGGAGGGGGGGATTCAGAGTAAATTAGCTTAGCTCTGTTTATGTCTGGCTTATCAGAATGGATGCCCATGTTTGATCTATTTTAAACTCCGAAGAAAGCCACTAGGAAAAATGGACTGGGTGGTGGGTGGGAGTCGAGAGATGTTACAGATACGTGGTGGTGCGTGGCCACTCGGATACTCAGTCCAGTTCTAGTCAGAATGATGAAACACGACTTCCCTAAATTAGCATGGATTTATTCAAAATCCAGAGAGGAAAGATTTCAGTACTTTATGTCCACTTAGATGTGTGCACATGATATGCAGTGGGTGTTATCCCAATGGCAACTGATGACACACAGAAGATGCCCCCGAGGGTATCATAGCTAAACCCAAACCTGTATGGGTAATGAGTGACAGTTATTTTAAAGATACATGTGATAGAGTCTACTTGGTGCGAAAACTCGGTCTTTCTTATTTGTTTTTCTTATTTGTTGGAAGTAGAGACAGGTGGTGTGCAGGAGAAATGATTCACTAATGTGTAACCAGTTGACCTAGAAGTGGAGATGATTCTCTTGCTGCCTATCTTAATGAGACATCGCTCTTTGAAAGGTTGTGTCTTTGCCTTTGAGTTATAATGATAGAACTTGTGCCAACTCGGTTTGTTTGTTTTCCTTCTAGTGAACATTCCAGAGACCCACGGGAGAGAGGGCTATGGAGATGAAATCGATGGTGAGTATCACTGTGATGGAATTCAAGTTTGGTTATAAAAATATCAACAAAGAGAATGACCAGGGTATTTGTGGGCCAGAACTCAGGACTATCAATCAGAGACGGAAATGGAAAGAGTCCAGAGAAGAATGACGAGATCATCGATTGTTTTGCCAAGGTCAAATGTAGACATTTAGAAAGTTGGTGGAGTCCTCTCTGCCTAATCTGAAACAGGTCTCCCATTTTGAGTCACTTTCTACATCGATGAACTTCAAATCTGGATAAACCCTTGGCAGTGAGAGCCAAGTTCCTGACTGAACCCTGTGACCTCCTCCCATGTGGCTATTCTCCCAGGCCGGCTTGGTACACGGTTCCCCAGCCTGGGTGACACCTCGGTCACACTATCCAAAACTACAGAGCTTGCTTATTAAAGGCTTGGTCGTCTTTTTCACATTGCACATCTCCTATTTTCATATTTATTCCAAGCTCTATTCCTGCACTTCAAGTGCACAAACCTCGGGAGGCTGAAACAGCTGTCTTCACTGGAGGGCAGATGCACCATCTCCTGCCCACCCAGACCAGCACAGGTCTCCCTGGGCTTCCCTGAGCACCGCGTCGGTGTCCAGAAGCCTCACCAGCAAGCTTCCACTCAGAGCACAAACTTGACAGGTCTGCTGTTAAGACTCCTCAGGCTAGAACTCCAGGATCAAGGTGTGGACACATTGGTCCCATCGGAGGGCTAAGAGGACAGGGCCTGACCAATGCCTCTCTCGGGCTGTAGATGGCCATGTTCGTGTTCCACGCATGCCTGCGTCTAAATTTTACCTTTAAACGAGGACGACAGTCCTGTTGGATGAATGCCCACACTTATGGCCTCCTTTTAACATGATTACCTCTGTAAAGACCCTGTCGCACAGTACGATGACATTCTGAGGCAGTATTGGGGGTGACATGTACAGGAGGGGGCAGTTTAACCTGAAAGAATAAGGTTTGTATGTCAAAGGAGATCTCCTGGCTTGAAAAAGTCTACTCTTTGTATGGCCAGGAATGCCAACTCAGAAAGCTTGCCCCATAAAAATAGTCCCCGCCAACACTTTGACTTAACGTGAAGCAGCTGGGAGTGAGGAGTAAGGGGCGAGTCTAGAAGGACGGCTGTCACACGGGCCATGCGTCCCACGGGCTCCACGGATACCTGAAGGCTGGGTTACAGTCTGACTATCGGTCCCCTAGCATTGTTAGCCCCCTGATGAGATGTACTCCGCTGCTAACAAGCCTGCCCAGTGTGTGCCAGGTCCTGGGTTTGATCCTTAGCTCCACACATACAACCTGTGGTCACCTACCTAATGTCAACCAAGTTACTAAAATGCTAAATGTTTAACACTTACAATCCGCCATCCACTGAGCACTGACAAATAGTTTACTTAAGTTCCCTAACAACACAGTGAGGTCAGTTTTATGAATACCCCCTTTTCACAGATGGGAGCACAGAGGCAGACTTAACTTGCCCCAAATGACACTGCTGGGATAGAGCAAGGCTGGACTTGGAACCCAGACAGGGTAGCTCCTGGATTCCCACTACTCGCTCCTATGCCTCGGGGCCCAGAGCCTTAGGCATTTCCCTCTGAAATAAGCAGTGCATGCAAATTCTGGTGTTTTGTTTGTTTTGTTTTGTTTTGTTTTGTTGCCATAGATTACGAGGTGGACTGGAGCAACTCTTCATCCCGAACCTCAGGGGCTGGAGACCCCGCCGCAGACAAAGAGAAGAGCTGGCTTTACACGCTAGACCCCATCCTCATCACCATCATTGCCATGAGCTCGCTGGGGGTCCTCCTGGGGGCCACCTGTGCGGGGCTCCTGCTCTACTGCACCTGCTCCTACTCCGGCCTCAGCTCCCGCAGCTGCACCACACTGGAAAACTACAACTTCGAGCTCTACGATGGCCTCAAGCACAAGGTCAAGATGAACCACCAGAAGTGCTGCTCGGAGGCGTGACGGATGGCACCCGAATTGGGCCTGACGTTTCATTCCAGCAAGAGGGGCTGGTGAAGATTACATTTTCCCCCTTAGGAAACTGAATGCCATAATCTCGATCGAACCGATCCAGAATACCGAAGGTATGGGCAGGACAGACGGGCGAGTCGCGGGAGGAGGGAGATGCAGCCGTGGAGGGGAGCATAGCCCACCTGGGACTGCGGCGGCTGGGTCCTTGCGAAACAGGGCCGCGTTCTCTGCTGGGACAAAAACAGGAGCCCATCTCCTCGTGGTCACTGTTCTATTTTGTTTGTGAGTTTGTCATTCTTATTAATTATATTTCATTTCTTTGGTCTGTGAGCAACTCAAAGAGGCAGAAGAGACGAATGACTTCAGAGGAGCAGTGATCACTCGACACTCTCTGCTTTCTCTTTCTAATCAACACTTGAAAAGCAAAGGGTCTTTTCAGCCTTTCCATCTTTAGAAATAAAACTTCAGGAAAGCCATCCAGCTCATCCCTTCCTCTGATGGTCTTAGGGTTTAAGGGATTTACTTCGGTGCGTATCCTGCCGGCCACCCTGACAAGCTGCCATTTCCAGTCCTAGCATCTAAGTAGGATGTCGTTGCCTTTAACTTTTTTTATCCAGGGGAAAATTGCCATTTTAGGGTCAGCTTGAGCAGTTCTTTCTTATGTAGGGAATTAAGAGAAACAAGAAAGGAAACTTCACACTTCAAAACCCACAGATGCACCTCCATGTTAGAAGCGGACAAGCCTTAAAGTGCTTTGCGAATAGGAGCCATGCGTTCAATCTAGACCCGGAGCTTGCGGCTGGGGGCTCCCTTGCGGGGCCTCTGCTGGTGGTTTTGCCTTTTCTTTTCCCTCTTCCTTGTTCTTCTAAAGTCTGTACATATTCACAAGTGTGTGCCGCCCACACTTGCACACTCACGCACACATTTTTTAGGTCTCTAAGTACCAGGAAATAGAGGGGCTTGACATTGTCAGGGGCAGGTGAGAAGAGACGAGCTCCTGGTGTGCTTTCTCCAGCAGTGAGATGCGCTGGCTGGGGGAAAGAGCAGCTGGAAAAGGACGGAAGCGATGCCCGAGCTTTATGGTCATGCACTGGCGAAGGCTGAGCAGTACGGACAGAGACGTGTCCACTTCTCCTTTGGGTGACAGCCACCGCTCTGGCCCTTTGGGAGAATCAAGGCCCAAATGTGCAATAGCTGGTTCTCACTAGAAGTCTGTAAATACCGTCAGCTAAGAAGCTCACCACACTGCTTCAGCCCCAGGGAGGCTGATTCTTATTCACGTATGTACGTACCTCCACACCCCCCACACACACTCTCACACACACACACATCAATTTATGTGTTTTTTTATTAAGTGCCTTGAAAAAAATGAAGAAAAAATGTGCTTTCCCTCTGTGTAGAAATCATGAATATCTTAAAAGTTAAGGCATTCCTCCGTCCTCACTTCACCGGCTCCATCCTTGGTTCCCTCAGCTCCCCGCTGCCCCTAGTAACAGAATGAGCCCCGCTACCCAGTGGGTAGGTGCCTCAGCTACTCCGGAGAGGGAGGCATCGGGACTAGACGCGAACTGTGCAAAGGGTAAGATTGTCCAAATCTTGACGTCATATTAATGCCTCAGAACAACTTGCAGGCTGGAAATACACCCAAACCCACGCAGGATGTGTGGCCTGTTGCATATGAATGGCAAACCATCAGACCGTTTTTGCTGCTACTGTCACCCGCAATTCCATTCGTCTCCCACCCAGGAGAAAGGGAAAAGGTGGACGGCACTGGCGAGTCCCTTTAAATGTTAACTTAGGACAAGGCTAGTTCAGATGGTAACGTCACAGTGTTCATGCGCAGAGGGAGAATTCACGCCAACAGCTATTTACTCACGTGTGTGTGTCTGGGCGCGCCTTTGGGTTCTCTGTGTCTGCTGTGTCTGTGAATGGTCATGTGGGACTCAGTGGTGGTGTTGTGACTTTGACCTAAGGGCCGAGTGTGACTTCTGATCTCCGCACTCATTGGCACAGTGATAGTTAGAGGTGAAGAGTAAAGCTGTCGAGCCCCGAGGGCTTGGCGTTAGATGCCCTGTGAGCTAGGCATGCACTAGAAGCAAGTTTTAAGGAGCTCGCCCTCCTCTCTATCCTCCCACGCAGCTTGGTGTTCAGAGAGCTGGGAGGTTCCAGAAATTTCCAGAAGAGAAGTTCCAGACCCCACTGGGGGATCCTGACCCTCTCAGGCCCAGTGGGCCATTTTATTATAATTCCCCAAAGACCATCCCTGTCTCAGGCCTGAGATTCACCTCTAAGTTATTACAACCCAGCCTGCATCTTTCCGGAAGTCCTACATCCATATTCACCACTGGCTGATTTGGGGCTCTGAGTACTGAACTGTAGGCAGGGTCCTCACTGTAGGTAGATACCTCACCAAGGCCAGAGGCTGGGTCCACTTCTGACTTGGCCAGGAGATACCTTGGTGCATTTATTGTCTTTTCTGCAGGTAGGCAAGCTGACCCCTCTCCTTGAATTGTTCCCTTTGCAAAACTCAACTCACAGTATTGATCTCCTTTTTGCCTTGTACTCGATGACACATTACCTCCACGCTCTCTGGGACCAGGCAGTCAAACAGGGCCACAGGGTTGCTGTCTCTCTTTGGTGGGGTTGGGGAGCTGCCAGGGATGAGGGTCCAGGCAATGAGCATGAATGACAGACAAGGAAACAAGGGAAAAAGTTAAACTCACCCAGAAAGTTCACTTTTCCAGGGTTTGCAGTTAAAGGTATTCGACCATTTGCTGGCTGAGCCAGATCACGGGAACTTGAGAGCTTTTACTGTGATTCTTCAATGTAAAAAAGAAATAACAATGTCAAACTGTGTTTATATGATTTGTATAAAGCCTTTTTAAGATTACTATTTAAATAAACATTATACCAGAGATATTCTTCTGCACTGCCTTTATTGGAGACAAACAGACTCGGGGCTCAGGTGACCAAGTCATCGCGGGGTACTGGAGGTTTTCCTGGGCTTCAGCAGCAAAAGTCTCACTTGTGTCCTAGGAAACACCTTGGCTTACTTGCTTGGCCCTTCTGTGGAGAGAGTAAGTCATCTGTTTGCCCTGTTACTCCTACAAGGGCACCAGGCCCTAAAAGGGGGGTCAGTCTGAACCTCGCAGCCTAATGTAGTCCTAATAACATCCCAAGGGCTCTGCCTTCTACTGCTATTGACATGGAAATCAGGGGTTCAGCACACGAATCTGGGAAAGACACAAACATCCCTCAACCCAGGCAAACTAAGATGATCGGCCATTCTCTTGGGATGCTATTTCCCACCACTGGATTTAGTGGGGTGTATTGGCTTTTTGTAAAATAAAGATATTATGGAGATGGGTGATGCACCATCTAGTCAGTGGGCTACCACGAGTCTTGCCTGGTAGACAGCGATGCCCACAAAGAAGTCTTGCTGGACATTGCCACATCCTGCAATTTTAGAAGCTGTGCTGCTTCCTTTCTGTTCAAACTCTTGACTATCAGTGTCTGGTGATACGAGCGTCTATGACACTGGGTCAGGAGCATGAACATCACTTGTGAATTTGCCAAAGACGCATGTTCTTGGGCACCATGCCAATGTACCCAATCAGAAACTCTGGGGGCCGGGGTTGGGGGGGGTCTATGTTTCTGTGTACCCCCAGGCGAATGCAGACACTATGCCCAGGATCTTTTACCTGTTAGTTATTGGATGCAAAACAGCCAGACTCTGGCCAGTGAGCACTAAAGGAAGCCAGGCATATTCCCTCATAGCAAGTAAGTTCCCAGGCAAGGAACTAGCCCTCCCCATAGAAGCTATGAACCAAAGCTGAATTTGCCCCATTCTGGGGCCCTGTTCACCCCCACCAGAAGGAGATTCAGATCCATCATTTATTCAAGAAATGTCTTCCTGATTTTATATTCCAGGCAGGGGCCAGAAAGGAAATAGCCCAACAGGTAAAAGAAGGACAAGTTATGGTGTCAATTAACAGGTGGCTCTAAATCAGGGAAGCTGAAGCAGGACAATTGCTTGAGCCCATGCGTTAAAGGCTATCCTGGGTAACAGTGAGACATCTAGCTACAAAAAAAAAAAAAAAGAAAGAAAGAAAGAAAGAAAGAAACTAAAAAGGAAAAACTCCCAGGATCACACCCTGTGACTGGGTGATGGCACATAGCCTTTCTCGCGGGGTTATGTGTAAACAAAAACCTATAAGCACGAGGAGGAGTGAGCAAAGCAAAATGCCCAGGAAAAGCTTTGCGAGCTGAAGGAACAAAATGTGAGGACCCCGCCGTGGCAGGGAGGTCCGTGCGTCTGCAGGAACACAAACCAGCCGCGGAGCTCGCGAGCGATCCACGGGAGAGGAGCGAGGGCCAAGGCGGAACCGGACCCAGGGCCCGCGAAGGCCCCAGCGAGGAGGCGCGTGCTCCTATCATCGGCAGGGCAGCCGTCCACTCCTTCAGTCACCTGGGTCAGGTCTCCGCCGCCTCCCTCCTGGCTCCCCGACCCGGGAGGTGCCTGTGTCTATGGGAGCAGTGACCCCAGCAGGAAGAACAGAGGTCACAATGAAAGCACGGTCCTTCTGTCCTTTGTTTGAGCTCTGGAGTATTTTCAAAGCTCTAATACACTAATAATATCTCCTGGTCGCTGGCCATCCAGTGTTTACGTAAGATATTTTTTCTTATCTGCATCCTCCTGGAAATGTTTACAGGATCCTCCAGGGAGGCAGCTGGAAACACGACCCATCTGGCTGCCCCAGCTGCCTCCGCCCTGCCACCACGTTGGTGGCGAGGATGGGGCGGGAGGAGCCTGGCGAAGCGGCAAGGTGAGGCTTTCTGTTCTCACAGGCTCCGGCCTCTCATCCCAGGCTGCGGGGTGAGGTGTGAGGTAGGGTGGGGGTGTGGTGCTGAGAGCAGGCACTGCCACCTGCTGTGCGCCCTCAGGGCTGCACCTGGGGACTTGGACAGCAGCTCAGCCAACAGCCCCGGGAGGGCCCTAAAGAGCCTGAGGCCACCCAAGGCTGGAGGGAGGCAGGGCCACCCCTTCCCTCCCCTTGAATTCCTGAGCCGCCCAGGACAGATCCTCCTCATTCCCGCGAGTCTGCAGCGAGGCCGCGGGCAGGCTCCTGGCAGACGACACACCTTCCAAGTTCTCCCAGGAGGACTGAGCAAGCCCTGAGCACATTGTTCCTGCAGCCCAGCCAGAGCCGCACGCCTGTTTCCTCTCCCTTCCCTGCCAGAAAATCCCACAGGTGGGGGGGGTGCACTCAAGCGCACGTGCATACTGTTCCTGTCACCCCAGGTTTACAAGCCCTGGACGGAGCCAGAGCGCCTTTTGCTAAGGAAGTGCATTCCCACTTCTCATCCCCCTGCTGACGCCAAGCGGCACAGATGCAGCACGGTCTGAGCAGGCCCACGCGGTGCGAGCCCCATCTCCAGCCCAGCCAGACCAGGTGCACCCCAGAGGCCCCCGGCCCTGCACAGAAAGCCCCCAGGGGAGGCCAGGCGTTACAGGTGTGAGGATGTGGGGCGCTTGACCTAGGTCCTTCCCCAAACCCAAAGGCCTGTGCAGGTAGGAGCAGGTGTGGCCCCTCCCCCAGCCCTGAGACTCAAAGGCAGCTCCACCTGGGAGGCTCGGGCCACGGCGCTCACAGCCCCGAGGTGGCTGGGACCCGGCTGCAGACCCCGCGGGCGGGGTTAGCAAATCTCATCCCGAAGTCCGTGGCTTCGGAGGCCAGGAACTGAAGCGAAGCCTTTGCTGTGGGTGGGGCGTCTACACAGCAAGCCAGCCGGGCCTGACCGGGGCAGCACACGGCCTTGCTGGAGTCACCTTCTCTCCGGCCTCGCCACCTCCCTGGCCTCCCCCCTCACCTCTCCTTGAGCATTCATCGCTCTTTGCAGCCAACTATGATTTTCTTGCTGTTGTCTGCAGATTTTACTTTAAAAAACAAATTTATCAGTCCCTGTTTGTAGTACACAATGTTTCCTTTCCTTGCGGAGGAGCTGGTGCATGGACAGAAAACCTTAATTCCTCTTTTTGTCCCAGCCAACTATTTTAATGCTTCTAGGAGTTCAGAGAAAACTCCACAGGGTTTGCAAATCCCCAGTGCACTTGGAGGCGATGCGGACGTGGGAAAGCGATGTCGTCAGGGGATTGGAGGCCGCTCTCGCCGCTGCCTCTGACCGTGTGACTGGGGTGGCTGCGGCGCATCTGGGCTTTCCCATCCGTAAAGCGAAGGCAGGGCTCCGCTTGGCTGTCAGTGTCTGTGTTACACAACCCCCTGAGGAAGCAGCTCTGCGGGTGCTCTATTCCCTACGGTCTCCCAGACCATCTGCAGAGGCACCGGGATGGCACCTCTGGGTACAGTTCTACCCTGGAGCGGGCCCCCAACTCCAGCTCCCCAGCCGCACAATTGCTCTTTTCCCCAGTGCCCTTAACATCTATTTACACAGAAGTCGATGTTTGTTCGTCTCCTATGAACAAATCTGGGGGAGGAATTCATGCATGCATCCACTTTAATAGCAACGTTTTACATTAAATGTCTACGATGCACTCTACTAGGTGCTAGGAAATGCTGGACGATAAGTCCCTGTCCTCAGGGAGCCTTACGTCTAGAGAAATGAACTGAACAAGAGACTTGAACGAGTACACAAATCCATCACAGCCATCATGGGAACGGGTGTAAACTGCAGTGCAAGGAGCCGGGTGAGGATGCGGCAGATGAGGAGCAGATCAGGTCCCCAGGGAGCAGAAGTCCTAGGGTGAGTGACACGAGGAGGAAACTCAGGTGGCAGAGTTGGCGGGCACAAGAGCTGGGCTGTGCAAAGAAGTGGTGGCTAAGGGGAAGCTGGTGAGGGCGAAGTGGGGAGTGAGGAGGGCATGCCCAGCTCCTACCTGGCCCGCACTGTGTGTCCCCAGTAAAGGTCCTGAAACAAATGCTTGTTGAATGAATGGATAATGCATTAATTTCCTTTTGGAAAGTCATCAAGCTTCCTAGTGTATACAGATTAAAATTTAAGTATTTTAGTCCTTGCTTATTACCACCTGCGTTCTACTGTAGTAGAAAATATGCAAATAGCTTTCTGAGACTCTGACCTGAGGAACAATGTTCACAAATTCCAACATAGAGATAGTTGTTATTAATTTCTGTTTAAATATGATAACATAGGTCAAATACATTATTCAGATTAAAATTCTGTTGACACAGTTGGAGGGCTCACACATTTAGCAAATAAAAATGTTCAGCCACTATGGAAAACAGTATAGCCTTTCCTCAAAATATTAAACATAGAATTGCCGTGTGTTATCACCTGTACCTAGATGCTCCCCCAAAGTGTCACGCACTCACAGATGTGGCCTTTCGGAGGTGGCTGGATCTAGGGCAGTGATGGTGAACCTTTTAGAGCTTTCAATGATACAAACAGCCCAATTCAGCATGCATGCTGTAGATTTGCCACCACTGATCTAAGATGTGTGACTGTAGATTACATGTATGTGAGAACTAAATTAGTCCACTGATTGGTTTAGCAGAGTTCTGAGTGTGGATAATGGGAAGGCCCACACTAGGTGTGGATGGCACCATCCAGTGGGCTGGCAGCCTGGATGGTAAAAAAGGGAAAGGAAGGCACTTCCTCCTGAATGCCTTCTTGCCTACCCTGCCATGGACTGTTTCTTCTCTGCCTAACCCCTTCACCATACTGCCCTGTCTTGAAACCAGGTGACTATGGACTGAAACAAACTATAAGCTAAAGTAATCTTTTCCTCCTTCAACTTTGGGTGTTGAGTATTTTGACTCAGCAATGAGAAAGTAAACTAAGATGCCATGTGATTCAACAATTCCACTTCTAGGTATTTATACCCAAAATAATTGGAATTAGGCCCTCAGATATCTGTGCATCCATGTTCACAGAAACTTCATTCACAACAGGCAAAAGGTTAAAAACAATACAAATACCCATGAATAGATGAAACGATATCAAAATATGTATATACATATACACAATGGATTGTTATTCAGCCTTAAAAGGAATGATGTTTTGATAAATATTTCGACATCAATGAACTTTGAAAATATTGTGCTAAGTGAAATAAGCCAGACACAAAAGGACAAATGTCGCATGATCCCACTTGTATAAAGGACATAGATGAAGCAAATTTATAGAGAGAGAAAATAGATTAAGGGTTACCAGAGCCTAGGAGGAGAGAAGAATGGAGTTATTATTCAAGGAGTATACAGCTTGGGACAATGAGAAATTTCTGGAAATGGTGAGTGCTGATGGTTGCACATTTGGAATGCACTCAACATCAGTGAATTATATGCTTAGAAAGATAAATTTCATGTCCTGTAGATTTCACTATAATGCTTTTTAAAAATCATCTTACCTTTAGGAATGTTCCATGCAATACTGTAATTGAGACATATTTAAACTAAAACTTTGTTCATTGTTTATCTGAAATTCAAATTGAACTGGGTCTTCTGTATTTCATCTGCAGTGCTCTCTAGGGAGCCTTCTCCCCACCACAGACTTCCCGGCCCTTCCCAGGATGAAGGGCCACACTCTCCAAACCAAAGCTTAGTGCTTATTGTCTGGTAAGAACGAACGTACAAAACAGTGGCAGGAAGGCAGGGGAGCAGTGCCTGCCCCAATTATAGATTCAACCACAGAGAGCGGCTCCAAAGTGACTTCTTCAGCCCCCGCTCGCTCCGTCAGTGAAGAGGTGGAGATTAGAAATCTTGGTTGGGTTTCCATCTGTTGTTTAATCATCACGATCCCCGAGTGCAGTAAAAGCCTATTATACACCCTTCTTACAATTGACCTCATGGCTAGAATTACAGTTGCAGATGGTGACGCTCACACACAGGGCTCTCCCTGCCATCAGTGGATCTTGACACGGGAGTTGTTAAGAACTCATGGGGTGCCCAGATGCCTAATTGTACCATCACAGGCACCCATGTTTTCTCGAGGAAAGAAACTGCCTGCACCACTGGTCGTGCAGCAAGAAACAACAGGTGCAAAAGGCAAAGGCCACTTTGGAGCCATTTCGACTGAAGACCATGGCTCAGCCTAACGGGAGCGCCACGGGCTTTGCGCACTTGCGCTAACCCACCTGCACGATGGGCCCGAAATCATCCGCTCCAGGTGGTCCCGCCCACTCTCCTCTCGACTGAGAGGAAAGGCAGCTGGGGAGGGCATGGTGCGAAGCGATGGGTGGCTTCCAAATCCCTCTTCCTCGGTGCTGACAAGTCACCGCAAAAGTCTGGAAATGTGTAGCACAGCAAAAACACAAGGGTCACAATGCGCTGGTGAATGATTACCAGAGGAGAAATTCATTACAGACTGCTCTCAGCTCCCGTCACGTCAGGAAGTGTTACATTAACAAGACAGAAGGTCCCCGCGGTCCCCTCCCCAACACAGCCCCCACTGTCACTGGTGCCCCCCCACTATTTCAATTTGTGTCGTATGGTGGGAGCACAGCCCGAAGGCTGGAGAAGTTAATTCAGCTGCTACACTAATCAAGGAGGGGTCCAGTGACAGCCAGGCCAATCGAAGCAGGTCCGACCCGCACGCTACATGAATTTCTTTCCGCCAGCCGGTACCAGCCAGGACCACCGTGGTCTGGCACCTATAGACAGCGGTCAAGCAGGCAGGGTCTTTCTTAGCTGTTTACATAACTCAATCCCACTCCGTGGGTCCCTGCAGACGAGCCTGGCTACACCCCTCCCGGCACCCAGTTCTCCTGCGTGGTTTAACCTCTCCTGATGCAGACACAGACCTCCAGGGGCCAGCAAGGAAGCTGTGCTGGTGACCACAGAATGTGGTCAGTGATGAGCGACACACCGGGCTTGGACCAGCTCTGGACCACGTTCCAGGGTAATGGGAACGGTAACCATTTCCAGGTGGCCAAACGGATCAAGTGGCCTTCAAGTCCTGGCCATCGAGAGTCAAATGCAAGTTTGGTCTCATTCCTCTTTCAAAGCTCTCTTTGCTAGTGACCACTTCCTAATTGAAAGAATCATTGGCACAAACGGCAGGTGGCCAAGAGGAAACACCGACAGAGAGGGGTCCACTCTTCTTCCTTACTGAGAGCTCTGCTCCTGCAGGGTGCCGGGGCCAGCAAGGCATTAGTGTTAACGTCCAGTGCTCAGCGGGCCCAGGACAGTGGGCCTCCGCCTGGAAGGATGCTCTTCCCCCTGCCTTCTGAAGGAGACCGGACAGCTTGGGGTGTAGCCATGCTCTGAGCCCAGCTTCTCACCTCCAAGAGTCCCCTGAAGCCCCCATGCAAACGGCACCTTGAGCGGAGGAACCAAGTCCAGCACACTCGCCGGCCGCCTCGATGCTGACCATGAAGCCTCCCCGTAGCTGGCCCGGCTGGAAGCTTCCGTCATGACGCAGCCTCGTCCTTGTGAGCCGGTGGGGAGAGGAGCGCCCGCCTCTCTCAGGAGAGACCTGCCCTCTGCCGGCTTGGCACCAGGGAAGCCTTCAAAGCTGTTCAGTTTGTCTGAGCCCCATCTATCTTTAATGTCACCAACTATATTTTCTCCTCTCCTCCTTTCTCAAAGCAGCCAAAAAAGGAAATGTCACTGCATTGGGGGCCAATTCAAAAGTCAGGCTTAGACGGAAGTTCTGTTTCCCTCTGAGCCCCCCACTGTGATTTTATCTCCAGGGCCCCCCAGCCTGTGCTCATCTGGCGTCTTTAAGTCTCCCCTCAGCCGTGCCTCCTCCACTCACCTTTGGGGAGCTCTCTGTGGCTCCAGCCCTGCTACGAGGACATCACAGTGGCTGGGGGACCGTGGAGGGGACTTCAAGGTGGAGCTGACGCCACGTCTATCAGCCCCATCTATCTGGAGGCTGCGCACACAGCCAGTGTGAGCCAATGTCTAAAGCAAGGGGAATTGTCACCAGCCTCGGCAGGCGTGGGGGGCCTCGAACGCACCCCCTCTCCCCTGTGGGCCTTGAGAAGGCCCTCAAAGGCATGCAGGGCAGGTGGCAGCTCAGATGAAGATGACAGAATGTGTCCCTGACAGCCGCCAGCTCGCCCGGGAGTAGAGAGCTGATGCACTGATTGATACCTGAGAGGACGGCTGTCATCGGGGAGGGCACGGGAGGGAGATAAGGGACTCAATCAGTGTCAGACCTGTCCCGACACGGCGCAGCTGCAAATCACTTTGGGTAAAAAGTCCCAGCTGCTGCAGTGGCGAAGGGCACTCAGGTAATAGAAAAAGAGGGCGGCAGCTGCGCGCGAGGACGCGACACCTGGTCTCAGCCCAGCAGAGACACGGACGCTGCTACAATTCTGGGTGTCCATTCTCAGCACAAGAGAAATCAAGGTTTCACTGAGCTCACTGCACAAGGCTGAACTGTCATCCGGGGTGAACCCTGCAGCGTGGGGCTTCCATCTCAGAATGGCTGCTGGACACACACGCGCTCCACCCCTCTGCCAGGCGGGCTTGCTGGGCGCCCTCCCTCGGAGCTGAAGAGATGGTCGTGCAGGTCCTGCCCTCGTCCTTACCCACGGACGCCTGAGCGAGATGCAGTGCACGGAGAGCTGTGAGGAGCACAGGACTGAAAGGCTCTGCGTTTGGAAGAGAAAAGATTCCCCCAGTTCCAGGAGCCCCCAAGACTGCCTTCAGCAGCCCCCGGCCACAGTACAGATGTGCTGAGCACAGGCCAAACCCATTCTAGAGATTGTCTTTCAACGCGTGTTAATTAGACATTTTTAAAAATAATACCCTTATGTCTTTGTCCAAGGGACAGAGATTCTTAAGTTGGAAATAATGAACGGATTAGTGATTAATTAATTGCTGGCAGGTGTGGTGAGAAACTACCCATGGCTTCTTAGCATCTCTCCTTCCTTCTCTCGTAAGATTGTTCTTTCTTATTTTAATTAATTTTTTGCTACCCCAGCACTTCTTTTATCAAATAGTCAAATAAACTAAACAAACAGAGTGTACTGAGACCACAGTACTCAATATGGTGTTTAATTGGAATTGTAGCCTGTTTTCTCCCGGCGGAGTCTCGGGGTACCTGGATGCTTTCCCTGCAATGGAATTGGACTCCAAAAGTGCATTTTTAGCATCTAGTTAATCTTCCTCTCAGGTGCCAAGGGCACAGCCTGATTGAAAGAAGGAAATGTAAGCCACTGGGTGGTTTGTGGTTCATCTCCCCTGGTCAGGAGCACAACTCATCAATCCTGTGTGTCTTCTGTCCATTCACTCTGCTCCACGCTGTGTGCGTGTGTGTGTGCGCACCATGTGCTAGCTGCTGGATGGGCTGGCCGGGCGAACGTGTACCCCATCAGACTTGGTAGGAACACTGTCTTCACCATCACCACTTACACTGTGACAACCACGTCTAGAGCAAAGATCCTGCAATCCATGCTCTCAAATCCAAGCCAGGGCCAGGGAGAGCAAAGGACAACCAGGGCGTGTGCTGATATGCAAGCCACCCTCTCTTGGGAAATGTGGGCTTTGTGCTCTGTCTTTTCCAAAGCAACACAGTGAGACTACCATGGCTCAGAGGAGCTGAGACGGTGCCCTGAGTGGTGAGCACCCAGTCTGACTGTGAGGGCCTTCGGGGAAGTGGGTCTGTCATGGAACCAGAGCTGTCGGCCTATTCAAAATGAGTTATGGTTTCAGAACACAGCTCTGGTACCCTCTGACAACCAGGAGACTCCTCAGGAGGGGGCTTCGCTGGCTTCTCCAGAGCAGCCAAGTTGCCAAGCCATGATGACAGGCGGATGCACAAGCGATGACGAGCAGGAGTGAAGGAGGAGCGGAAGCGGGTTTTAAAAACGGGTCTCTGGTGGCCCCATGTTGTTCAGGCCCAAGTATTTTTCTCTAGATTGAGGCAAAGACAGAAGACTCAGCTGTCACTGATGGAGCCCAGACGATGCTTTGCCAAGCATTTCTGGAACCCAGCGTGGGAAGGTGGGGCAGTGTCTGATGGCAGGGAAGGAGCCCGGGTGTAGGGGCAGTTAGCTGGTAAAGAAATGTGTCCTGTGCCCTGGTCTCTCTCTCTCTCTCTCTCTCTCTCTGTGTGTGTGTGTGTGTGTCTCTCTGTCTCTCTGTCTCTCTGTCTCTCTGTCTCTCTGTCTCTCTGTCTCTCTCTCTCTCTGTCCCAAGTTTGGAAGCATCAAAGAGCTCTGAAATCGGGACAGGAATCCCTAAAGGAATTCCTCACCTAATCACGGAGAAACTTTTGAATTCTCAAGGGTAGGCTACTGGACATCCAAAAGGAACATAAGAAAGTCTTTTATGAATAGATAGGAAAAGATCTTTAAAACAGCTAAACAAACAAAACAACAACAACAGCAACAACAAGTAAAGCATAGGCTATATTATACACATGGGTCAGGGCAATATGAAATTGTGGGGTTCAGAAGTTTTTAAGAATTTCAAAATGGGGAGCCAGGCTTGGTGGCACACTCTTGTAATCCCAGTACTCAGGAGGTTGAGGCAGGAATATAGTTGCAAGTTCAAGACCAGCGTGGGCTACAAAGTGAGCCCAAGGCCAGGCTGAACTGTATAGCGAGAACCTGTCTCAAAAAGACCAAAAAAAAAAAAAAATTTCAAGATGGGGACAGCAGAGCATTCAACCAAGCCATGCCACACACACACACACACACATACCCCGCCAAGAGCCAGCCCTGCTTATTAGCACCATAGCCACAAACTGGAACATTAGATAAGTACTAAGTAACAAGGCTTGCCAGTGGCAGGGGGACTAGGAGAAGGAAGGTGAATTTTCACTAAACACCTATTTTTATATTTGTTTCATATTTAAACCACATGAATGAATTTATTCAAAAAATCAAATTGAGGAAAAAAAAAGTCCTCAGGCCTCCAGCAAACCCCAGAGAGACCAGCAGCACCCTGTGTATCCGTGATTACGCGTTGTTCTGTGGAGGTTGCGCAGGTGGCAAGAAGCTCGGAACAGAAGCATCGAGTTATAAGGACTAAAGCAACAATTGCCCTCCTCCTCGCCTGGCCACCCACTCGCCAGTGGATGCAGATTTCTAGGAAGCCAAATAAAAAAGAAAGTGTTCTCTGACTCTGTGATCTCTATTAGGTTCCTCTCAACTTCCGGAACTTTCTGGGCTCAGGTCCTAGGACAGTGTCTTATTTTCACAGCTGTGCTCTAAGTGAGTAAGTGCTACTCTGGTGACTCCAAATCTCATTAAATACGCAGGCTGGATGAGTGTCTCAGAAACAATAAGATGGCTCAACTTCAACTATCAAGACCCTCTCATGTGTCTCCAGACTAATGCAACCCAAAAAAAGGGGAGCAGAACATGCCCCACGCCCCTGGTCCGCAATAATCAAACTAACATTGTCATAAGCATCTACGATGTGCTCAAGAAATTCTGCCTTTAATCCTCATCATTCCCTGTAATGCAACTCAACTACTTTCCTCACCCTACGGAGAAGAAAACAAGTCCAAAGGTAAAGGAAACTCGGCTGGCGTTACCCAGTGGGTCAAAGATGAAGCCAGATTGGACACAAACATCTTACAAAACGCCACGCTCTTCACTGTGAACCCCAGGACAGGAGGAAAGCACCGACGGTGTGCAAACTGACGTGATGTGTCTTTCGAGCAATTCCATTCCGTGGAATCTTCTAGTTTCCGGAACGCAGTAGGGTTCATTTGGAAGTAGGGACTGACTGTTTTCACATGGCTGCACCTAGCTCTGCATTCTTTTCTGCCATCAAATCAAATGAATGCTGGGCTCACCACTGACCGCCGCTCCTGTCAGTGTTTCCTGTGGCCTCGAACCCTCTCTCCCCTGGAAACATTTCTAAATTTTGACACCTTGACAGTTCTTGGGAACAACTCTCTTGAGACAGTAAAAGAGGGTGAGGGGGTACTACACTCAGTTCCAAGAGTATAGAAGAGTATTGCAGAGTCACAGGAAGTCAAGGTCACAGTAGACACTGACGTTGTTGGACTAAGGAGAAGACTCCGGGACCTGGTTTATATTCTAAAGGTGGCATCGAGGCCCAATATTCCCTTGGGAGTTTTTCCCCTTCTGACACTAGAAATAAGCATCTATGTAAGAGAACTGTACGCACGTTTGTACCCTACATTGCTTTGCATTTATCTTCTGCTAAACTGGGGAAGTCAGTTTCAGATTCTGTATAACTTTCTGTCTTAGACACTAAGACACTGCGAGACAAAAGATGGGACCTTAATATATGTTTGTTGAAATCGTGAATGGATAGATGAATGAATGAATGAATGAATGAATGATCTGTCAAATAATAGTCAGTCATGATCCTTAGTGGCCATGTTAGATAAGTAGTAACTCATACAGCAATTCTACTTCTCCCTGTAACCCACCAATAAAAAGTTTAAATGATTTCTATTCTAATAATGTGTTCTATTATCCAGTCTATCAAATCTTCTGTCTAGAGATCTAGAGATTCAACTGAGCCAGTATCACCTTTCCTCATCAAACACTGACAGGTGAGAACAAAATAACTAGAAGGCAATAAAAGAATACTTGGTAGACCATCAATATAATGCTCTGGAAATTCCTGTTTTTCTGTGTTGTCAAGCAACAACTCAAAAATACTTTAGAGCTTGTTTGATTTGTTCAAATGAAAGCTAATAAAGAAATAAAAGAAGCTTGTCTGATTTTTACAAATTTAATACCCCAAGTACTGTGGAAGGAAACAAAAATGCAGTTTAGGATTTCTGCAGTCACTGACTGAGCCAAAGAATGCCCACCGATCCGAGCAAAAATAAGTTCTCTGCCACATCTAGGGGAACCAGCTGCAGAAGACAAGGTGTGACTTGGTTGACAGAGGAACATTTTCATAAAGTCTCAATTGTATGCCATGCAGTCTGCCCCCTTCCCTTCTTTCACAGTGATGAAACACAGGAATCAGGAAGATGGTTTGGAGACGTCTGTGAGACGTATAAGGCCACACTTACTGAGGAAAAACCCAGCTGAGCTCTGGCTGAGTGATAAGACATCATAAGGAGGTCGAAGTATTAAAGCTTCCAGGAAAAGAAAGGCCACCAGGAACTTAGAAACCCAGAGTCTAGGGATTTTCAATATTCTTAACGGTAACCGAAAACCTTAAGTTTCTACTTAGAGAAAGGCAGAGTGACCATTAAATAACAGTTGATAATAAGCAAAAGCTAGTAGGATAAAGAACTTAACTTGAACATAGATTCTTGTACCTCATTTTATCTTACATTGTTCTAAGTTGATACTTTCTATATTGTGTTTACTATTTTAAGAGTTATAGCAAGGCTTTTTATTTGTATTTCTATGTTTCCTTAAAATGTGTAGTTCTCAAAATAGCTCCTCTGTCATGATTACCAAGAAATCTTTTCAGAAAGCGAGTTTCCTGAGCATAGATGATGTAGGCTGAGGTTCAGGAACACGTGTGTTAACAAGGGAAATGCCCTGGGTCCTAGGAAATTTGATGTGAGTGACTCACAGTTCAGTTTCCAGTGCGGATTCTTATGATTCATGTAGAATCGCCTCCTACTGGAAACTTACCAAAATTACAGGCATAATGGAAAGGAGAGAGAACTCAATATGGCACCTATGTTCAAATGGTGATGTCAAATAATCACCCCCAAAAATGCTTCCGAACTTAAGTGGCTTGCTGAAATTTAAAACATTAAGATAATTAAAAGAAACGTGGATAACTCTTATGAATACTGAAAGTTATCTGAAAGAAAAGTGGACTGGCATCGTGGCTAAATAGCGGGTAGAATTTCCGTCTAGAGCACGTGAAAAGGGGACCCCGGAGAAAGCTGACGAGCTACAGAAACACATTTCACCTGCTTTCCGATTCTTCCCGTCTCTCTCTGGAAACGAGGCCTGGTAACAAATCTGCCGACGTGACAATGCCTGAATTAGGACGTCACCACATGCCGTGCCCCATTCACCTACCCTGCCGGGTTGGACATGTCCAGATCCGCCTGCCCAGCTCACAGAATGCTCTAACGACTCAACCCCTTCCTGACTGGAGAAGCTCTGGAAGAAACTGACGGAATAAAAAGGAACCTGCCCCGGACTGCATTTTACCAGACCCCAACATCTCTGCTTCCTGGTGTTTGGCTGGGAAGCATGAGACTTCCTCACCAACTTCTCATCTCTCCGCTCCTCAGGAGCAGCAGATGGCAGAAGCCGTCACACCCGGGCAGGCGGCAGCTGCCTTGCAGTATGGCATAAAAAAACAGGGAGCACTGGGCTGGAGACGGTAATTTGCATGACCCAGTGCAAATCACACAGCCTCTCCAGGCATCGTTTTCCTGCTCTGTTAAAGGCACACTGCTACCATCTGGGCTGAGGAGAATTTGAGCTAGTATACACAAAATGCCTGGGACATAATAGGTGTTCAATAAATGGCAGTTATTATTTTATGCATGCGCCCCGGGCTGATGTATGTGTGAACATTTAGTTATTAATTAGAAGGTAAATGAGAGCTGGCTGGAGGGAATTGCGTTTGACCTTTAGCAAATCATTTCATTGAGACGCGCTGATGCAAAACTATCACATCTTGTGAAGAAAGACGAAAATAAATCTGGCTGACAAAAGATATTTTAATAAATACTCAACCTCCCTCCAACGCTCAGCCCGTGGCCACCGCAGTGTACTTGGCATGCTGTCTGCAGAAGCTTTTGTCTTTCTCTCTCGTCATAGTCGATCCCTGGCTGATCAGAGTCCAGACTCAGCTCTGAAAGACCTGCTCGCCACCTGCAGCTGGTGACTGCTTCAAAAAGCAACTTCCAAAGCTTTTTCCCCTTCGGTGAAGCTTGCCACCAAACAAGCGCGGGCGTCAGAATCTGTCTAGATTATTCCTAGGCCAAATGTGGCTCAGCTGGTGTGACGTGACGCAGGGGCCTGACGTGTTTGAACCCTTCGTGTGCCCACTTTATCGGCAGGCAGAGATTGTGCTGTGCTCCACGTGAGGCAGCAGTCAGGAATCAGACTGTGAGAGCCACTCTGCCTGCCGAACCGCGAGGCCTCACCGGGGGAGAGGAAAGGGAAAATGGGAAGCTGCATTGAGTGGCAAATGAGGAAAAGAAGAGCCGCATAGACACATCGCTCCCTACCTCCAAGTCCTCGGAGGTCCCCTTAGGGGTGCCAGGGTGCTGAGCCACACAGGAAGTGAAAGGAGGAGGAGTAAGGAGATGAGGATTGGCAAGGCACTTCTGAAACGAGAGCGACGCTGGACAGTAGAGGGGAAGTAAGAGGCTGGCACTAGTCCTCCTTGGTAGGAGAAGTCAGTGCCAGATAACGACCTGGCAGCACTAGGGCAGGTGAGAGGTAAGTCCATTGCACTTAAAAAAAATAACTGAAGGAGGCTGTGAGCGTGATTCGGTGGCAGAGTGCGAGCTTAACGTGCACGAGGCCCTGCGTTTGATCCCAGTACCATCACCCTCCCCCCAAAAGAAAGGAAAGTTCTAGAAGGTAATTCCTTGCCAGTACTATTCTGTTGGAAAAGATTTCAGATCCCGCACTGAAAGCAGAGATTTGTGTTTTCAAGCGCGATTCTGTCCTGCTGAGTGACCCAGGGGTACATGGTACTATCAGAGCCCTTGGCTTCAGTTTCTCTGCTTCTCAACCTACCTGGGCTGAGGACGCATTAGAAAGTCCAACCCTGTGAACTTCGTAAAAGGGCTGTGATTAGCTTCAGAAGGCTCCAACAGTGCGAGCAGCCAATATAATAAGCTCACATGTTGAGACTGATTACGCCCATTACCATGCCTGTGTATTTCTGCCTCCCAGTGCCCACAGAGGAGTTGGAAGAGGAGTCAGGCAAACATCTTTGGGACCGGTTAATTAAGTTAATCTACCAGGCATTGCCCATTTTGCACACTGAGAAACCATCAAGCCCTTCGAACTTAGCATTTTCATTAGAAATCATCAATTTTCAATAATGATACAGTGAATCTCTGGACTGCTTTTTACCTAAGGACTTCCAAACACATTACTATTACTTCTGACTCTCAGCATTTGGCAGCTAGTATTACATTAATTTTCTAGATGGTTAAACTACAGCATCCAAAGGTAAAATGCAAAATCAGCTACAAAGGTACGAAAATAATTTAGAGGACTTAGGGTCAGGAGTTTCAGCTACACAGCTATACTCAGCATGTCCATGCCAATGTTCAAAGTGACAATTACGAGCTGGGAATGCGTGAAGACCTTATCGGTCATGCTGGTGGCTGCCTGCCGTCTTAGAGATCTGCTTCCCAGGTTTGGGGAGGAACTCATTTTCCCAGGCTCACTTGTGGCTGCAGCACAGCCACGTGACCTGCCAATCCATTGACCTGGGCGGGCCTGGCCTGGCGGGGGCAGCAACTCTCATCACTGGACTGGAGGTCGAATTAGGGTGTCCAGGTCAGGGTGGTGACAGCAGGGGCTTCCCCGTCAGACCCAGCTGACAGCACGGCTGTAAGATCACACGTTTCTACAAGTTTCACCGCTATGCCTGGTTCTGCAGCCTTCTCAGTGATTTTATGAACTCCCCAATTTCTAACAAACTTGAGATGTAAGAAAAATGAGCAAAATCTGACATGGCCACTGCAGTTTATCAGCAAAATCAGACAGTAATTGAGCAATGACACGCAGAACTGTAAAACTGCCGCCACACTTAGTGACATGAAGGACAGAGACAGCAGCCCTGAGGGAACGAAGCTAGCACGAGATGTGCCTTTGAAAAGAGCACCCCAGAGTCAGCTGGAAAAGGAAACGGAGTCCAAATAGGTGCAAGCAGACCCAGCAGGAGGCGATTTTAGTAACAGGGGGTTGGCGGGGGGCTGGCGGTACCTTAACTAGGAAGTTAGGGGCGAAGATGCAATGGAGAAGGGTCACCCCAGAAGATGGGAGGTAAAATTAAGGGGCTTAGCAATGGAGGATGTCAAAAGGGTCACAGATGACACCGAGGTTTCTTACTCGAGCCCCTGACTACGTACTCGTGTCCGCCTTCTAGAGAACCCCCGAAGAGACCCAAGTGTACGGGGGCTTGGGAGCTTGGGCTCAGACCTGCTCAGTGACTCACCTTGGAGGGGTCTGTGACGGATGCACAGTAGGGTCTGGGATTCAGACTGGAAGACGAGCTGGAGACGGCAATGCGTCCCTGGGTAGTTTGGGTCATGGTGCTGATGGGGTTTCTTAGGGAAAGACGTGGCCTGAGATCCAGAGAGGACCTGGGTCTTGTTCTTAAGGACAGTGAAAGATAGGTCGAAGGGTGAAGGAAGTATTCATTGATGACTGCTGAAAGCTATAAAAGGACAACGCAGTGAAACACTGATCCAAGAAGCAGGTCTTCGTTCTCAAACCACCAACTCCCCTTCCGTACAGATCACAAACTCAGGGGCCCGGCCCGTCCACTACGCAGCTAACGGGCTAAGTGTGGCCTGAGGCACACAGGAGAGGACATGTCCTGTCCAAAGGGGCCACCAATTGAAAGCTCAGATATGACCCCTGAATCCAAACCCCCATGGGTGGAATACGCGCCGTGGTTTGTGTTTACCTGAAGAGGCCTCCACCACGTTTCTGGAATCAGACTCTGTCGGCTGGGACACAATCTTCAATCCCTTAAATAATTTCCGCATCAAAATCCTCGATTTTTCTATTTCTAAATGGCCCCGATATCCTGAAAAGACTGCTCTTCTGCCCTGAACACTTTCCCTAACTTCTAGTGACCCTGAGCCTGTTTCCCAACATCTAATGCTGGAACTACAGTCGGCCACCCTGATGTCTCCTCCGTCACCCAAGTCCACCCTCAAGAGATGGGTCCTGACCAGGCGGCCACCCGTGTGATCATGGTGTGGGACCAAAGAGTGAGTGGGCAGCTGGAAAAGGGCAGTTAGGGCCTGGTGCCACAAGACAGCTTAGGTTTTTGGAACCAAGAGAGTAGACTACATGAAGCAAAGGGATAGTTTTTAGAAACCAGAAACAGGAGTAAAGGAAATGGGTTCTGGAGCAGCCTTAGAGATGGCCTGGGGCAAAGGACAGAAGCAAACAGAAAACAGAAATGGTGCGAGGAGCCAGCTCTCAGTGGTGAGTAACTCTGACCCTGATGCTTTCTACTGCTCAGTACTATAGTGAACTTGCCTGTAGGTCTGAGATGGTTTGCATGATACGCATTCAGATTTTTCCGGCCCTCTCAATATTCCTCTGCGGAGGTACACTGCATGTCCTAATTCCAACTGCCAGACATGGACTGAATGCTATGTGTCATAGAAGTGGATTTATTTCTTGGCTTAGTATTTCCCATCAGGTTCTCCCCACTCTTCCCACCTCCTCCGTCCTCCACTCGTAATTATGAAACTGAGAGGAATTAAACAAAGCACACCGTGAACACACATGTGTGCAACCCTCTGTCGCTTCTGCACAGACCAGGTGACTCAGCGCACACCCTTCCTCAGGCTGCTGCTGCCAAGGCCAATGGCCTTCAGGAAGCCTTATGCAGCATCCGAGGCAAAAATCACAGTTAAAAACCTGCGGTTATTTTCTGCAGAATCTTGGTCGGGGTGAGTAAGAGCTTGCCCCCAAATTCCTTTTCTGTTGACATTTGGCAGAACTTCTGTCGACAAAAATTACACCAACCAGCACCCGGCAATGTCTGGCACATGGTAAATACCCAGCAGTGCTTTTTAAGAATCCAAAGAAAATCCAATGAAAAGGAACCATGTCTAATCTCATAATGAGTGAATGCAGCCAGGTACTCGGTACCTAGCACGTTATGAGTGCTATGTAAATATTAGCCATTGGCTGTTATCGGTGTCTGCAGTCACTGTTGCTTCTTGTTTACATTCCAAGAATCAGAAGGCCTCGCCCACAGTGCTCTCACACCCCATCCCTCTTACTTAAATACTATCACAGCTTTCAAAGAAATATAAACCACACCTCGTGCGTGGTACTCACACGCACACGCGCACACACACACACACACGCACACAGAGCAAGACAGCATGGCCTCACTCATGTGTCACTGATGGGAGTCAGGACAACCCCTCTGGGGGAAATTGAAAAATACCTAAGTTACCAACACGCACCCTTCTCAGCCAGCGGGTGACATGCTAGTCTATCCTGCAGATGAATTCACAGTCACGTGAGGCTATGGTTCACATCTGGACGTCCCCCGAGAGCCTTCTGGGCTTATCAGCAGGGCTTCTGGAAGGTGAATGAACTTGTAGCTGACTTGCTGTTAGGAGGCGGGGCCTGGTCTGAAGAGGGGGTTGCTGGGGCACGGCCTACAAGGGTTCATCTCCTTTTCCCTGGCCTCTCATCCCCTCGCTGCTTCCTGCTCGCCCTGCCATAAGCAGCTGTCCTCCGCCGAGCCCTCTGCCCTGCCGTCCTCCCTTAGAGCCTGCTGACCATGCAAGGACTAACACGTCTGAAGCCTGAGCCAAAATAAACTCTCCTCCTTTAAGTTGTGAGAGTCAGGTATCGTATGCCTGCGCTGAAGAAAGTGACTAAGATACACAATATGTACTAGGTCAAAGGTTATTCATTGGAGTCACGTTTGAAATGACAAGACAGAAATAAGCCAAGTGGGCCAGCTGTGGTGACACACACCTGTAATCCCAGCACTCAGAAGGCTGAGGCAGGATGATCTCTGTGAGTTTGAGGCCAGCCTGGGATACAAAGTGAATTCAAGGCCAGCCTGAACTGCATAGTGAAACCCTGCCTCAAAAAAGACAAAAAAAGAAAGAAAAAGAAAGAAGAAAGAAAGAATAGCCAAGTGCCCATCAGTACAGAACTTGTTGAACACACCTTGCTACAACATAGAATGGAATATTATACAGCAATGAATCGAATTTTGAATGAAGAAAACCTCCAAAATATATTGCTAAATTGAAAAAGAAGCCACAGAAGAATAGAGTATAAAACATCTTAAATTTCACACAAAAGAGAGGGTGTTAAAAAGAGAGTTTAAAAACTGGGTACAATGGCACAGGCCTGTGACTCCAGCACTTTGGGAGGCTGAGGCAGAAAGATTGCAAGTTTCAGTCCCACCTGGGCACCTTAGTGATTTAACAAGACCTTGATTCAAAAAAAAAAAAAAAACAAGAAAGGGGTATGTTTTGGCTTATGTCTAGATGTCCCCCTAAAGCCTCATGTGGTCGCAGGGGAGCTTTTGAAGAGGTGGCTGAATCTAGAGTGTGTGATCCTAGGATCAAAGGTCTGTGATTACTAAATTAGTCCACTGTTTGCCTTGACATAGTTCTGGCTAGGATGAAGGGTGTGAGTTCGTCACCTACCCTGGGGTCAGTAGCCTTCATACAATACAAGTGACAGAAAGAGGACTCATGTGCCCTCACCTGCCTGCTTGCCATGGAATGTTTCTCCTCTGTGATACCCCTCTCCCCTGCCACCCTGCCTTGGAGCCCACTGTCTGTGGACGGAAACTTCTACAAACTGTGAGCTGAAATAAAACTTCCCTCCCTTAACTGTGGGTGTCAGGTATTTTGTTTCAGCAGCCAGAAAAGTAACTAAGACAGGCTGAGAAGTAGCTCAGTATCAAGTCTGAGACAAGGTCTCACCTCCAGTAACATCCTCCCCCAAAAAATTGAGACAGAGAGAAAGAGAACCCTTCATGTGCTTGGATTCAACCAGCCAAGGATGGAAAACACTTGTAAAGAATTTACCTTTATTGTACATGGAAAGACTTCTTTCTTGACCTTATTCCCTGAACAATATTGTACAGCATTTATCTACCTGGCATTTACGTTGTGTTAAGGATAAGTGATCTAGAGATGATTTCAAAATGAGAGAATATATCTGGGTTATATGAAGATGCTGCATGATTCTACATAAGAAACTGTAACAGAAAATGTACACCACTAGCCACAGCCAGTGTACTTCAGTTTCTCAGTTGCCCAGGGAACAGTTCCTATTACAGTTCTGGTTGCTTCTGTCTCCTAGAAATGGTTGGTCACTGTGATGCATAGTTGGTCACTATGATGCATATTGAAAGAAGCAATCCTCAATTGACAAGCCATTCTGCCTCTGTACTTCCTGCTTGCTTATCCCATATAAATCCTAGACCACCAGAGATCAGGGTCTGATATCCCAGGAATGATCCCAATCAGTGCCCATCAACATAAATAAGTCTGCCTCCAAATCCCAGGTGTTGTTTTTGTGTTTCTGCTTGTTATTGCATCTGGTGTGTTGCCCAGGAAGACCAACCATGCTGATCTCTTTGGTTACTGGTTGTGGTCCTTGTGGACAGAGCAAGGACCTCTCCAGGCCCAATGGGAAGGTGCACCCTCAAGATTTCTCCAGTTCCTTCAGAAGTCTGGAGGAGTATTCCTGGGTCCCCACTGGAGCAGCTTACATCAGACCTCAAAGGGATGTCTTGGTTACTTTTTTCTCATTGCTGAGCTAAAACACCTGTCTTAGTTACTTTTTTCTCGTTGCTGAAACAAAACACCTGATGCCCAAAATTAGGGAAGGAAAGATTTATTTCTTACAGTTCTTGGAGGTTTCAGTCCATAATCAGTTGGCTCCAAGGCAGCATGGCATGGTGGGGCCACCATTCATGGCCGCCACAACAGCAAACACGAACCTGGCAAGGGAGAGAAAGACACACCTTCCTCCCGCTGTTACACTGTATGTCGGTTCCACCCCTGGGTGGGTGCAACTCTCACATCACCAACCCAGCGCCAGATAACAAACCAATCACAAACACCAGACTCAGCCCCGTCCATGATTACGTAAGGCTTTAGTGGGGGCCATCTGACCAACCACACTATAACAACACCTGATGCCCAAAATTAGGGAAGGAAAGGTTTATTTCTTACAGCTCTTTCAGTCCATACTCAGCTGACTCCAAGGCAGCATTGCATGGCAGTGGGGGCAGCTGTTCATGGTGGCCTCAAAACAGCAAGGCACAAACCACCAAGAGAGAGAAGACATGACCTCCTCTCACTCTTACACTGTATGTCGGCTCCACCCCTGGGCAGGTGCCGCATTCACACCATCAATCACAGCACCAGACAACAAACCAATCACGAATGCTAGACTCAGCCCCATCCATGATTACATGAGACTTGGCAGGGCCACGGGAACACAAACCATAACAGGGAGGAGGATGCAATCTGTCTGTCTGTCTGCCTGCCCACCTGCCTGCCTGATTCTGGTAAGACCCCTGGGGGCCCCCCAGTTAGTCAGTCTGTCAGTCCTGCTCAGTTCAAGCAGAAGAAGAGCTTGATCAACTCTTGTTAGTGAAGGCCACTCTCAAGGGAAAGGTGGAGTGGAGTGTTTAACCTCCGAGTGCCTGCTGAATGATTGTGTGAGTGAGAGGAACAGACAGCGTAAGCAGTAGGCTTTTCCATCTGTGCACCAAAACCGGGACACACTGGTTGCAGTGGTTGATTGGACTCTCACGTGTGGTTCCGTGGTGACTAACGTATGGCATAATGGAGACCGCCCACCCTCCTGCTAAGTTGCACCTAAGTCCCCATGAAGGGCACAGTCAGGTGGGCATCTGAATGGTCTCTCTCTAAGGGGAACCCACTCTCTGTCTTTGCACCAACATTCAAGGGTACACAACATTTACTGTAGGGAGATAAAATGGAAACTAATTAATTAAAACCCACAGTCCCCGACTGGAGGAAAAGGGCTTTTATAGAGTTAAAAATGAAACCAAACCACTTTCTGCAACTCAAATTTTAAAAAAAGAAAAAAGAGACCCATTCTTCCCGAGAATTCTGCCTTGGCACCCTCATCGGCTGCCACAGTCACTGCCAACACCTATAGTTTCACTTCCAATTCAACTATTTCCAGCCCACTGGACAGGTTCCAGCTAGCCATTGCCTGCCCCCCCTCCAGACCTTCTGCTTACATGCCTATCTTGGTCAGATGGCATCATCTAATGCCCACCCAAGTTGACTGTTAATGATTCCTTCTGAGTTCCACATTTTGACAGGAAAAAATTGGACTGTCAGCCCTGACAAATGAGTTGTGCCCTGTCAGGCCTAAATAGATGGGACAGACTGAGATCTAACAAATTGGGCCCTCAAGACCCTGCAGTCATTGCAAAAGTCAGAGGCAAACCTGTGAGTTTCCTGGTAGACAATGGAACAGAACTCTCTACCTTCAAAAATTTCCTCTGTTAAAAAGTTACCATCACCTGGGTATGGTAGCACTTGCCTGTAATCCCAGCACTCAGGAGGCTGAGCCAGGAGGATCACTGGAAGTTCCAGATCAGTGTGGGTTTCAAAGTGAGCTCAATGTCAGCCTGTACTGCATGTGAGACCCTGTCTCAAAATAACAAAAAAATAGTAACCATCATGGGGGCAACTGGGACTCTTGCCTGTCACCCCTTCTGCAAGGCACAAACTGGCAGCCTGGGAGGACATCTCACCACACACAAATTCTTTTGTAAGCCAGCTCCCATACCACTTCTGGGAAGAGACCTCCTCTTCAAGTTAAAAGCAACCATCTCTTTCAGACCAAGCCAGTCAGCCTCCCTCTCATTTAATCCTGTACTTTCAACTTTTTTCCCCAAGAAAAAGATGACACTGGCATCAACGTGAGACAGATAACCACAATCCTGAAGTTCTGAAAACTCTCCTCCCAGAGGCATAAACTAAAGACTCACCTCTGGGCCTGGCCACCAACCATGCCCCTCACCATGACCCCTGTGGCTGTCAAACATCACAAACACAAACAGGCATCCAGCCACACATCAGCCTGATAGACTGTCAACCACCTCGGGCAAGATCTTGGTGCCATCAACACACAGCCTTCACCTTACACCCTGTGGTTCCTTTTTTGAACTGTTACTGAATTGCCACAAGGTTTTGGGAACTCTCCCACTATTTACAGGGAGGCTCTGACAATGGATTTGGTTGCCTGAGACAACCTGTTTCTCTGTCTCTTCCAGCTGCACAGTTCTGTCTCTGTAAACTCCATCCTGGGGCACCCCTCCCCTACATCACACAGTATCCCATGCCACGAGAGACTCAGCTAGAAATTCAACCACACATCCAGGGGTTTCAGAACTTAAAACTGTTTATAGACTGTCAAACTGCTGAAATAAAAAACCTCCCCCACCTGTAAAGCCAATTCAAGATCTCTGAGCCGCCAAAGCCACCTCAATTGCCCTCCATGTACATTGCCTCAGTCTTCTGCCACCCACACCTGCTGGTACTCCTGCCTGGAACTAAAAACTGCCTTCTTCTGCCTTCAGTTGGCTCCTGTCAGCCAGCCCCCCTTCACCTTTAAATGGAAAGACCACAGTTCTGAACTCAGAAGCCAACTCACCTGGACTCAACCTCCCAAAGTTTCAAAAACTTGTTTCCTCTTTTGAAAAGCACTTCTGATTAAGATACCCAAGCTGCCTGATGGAAAGGCACAAAGGCTCTGCTACGATATCTGGCAGAAACTGGTTAAAAGGAAGAAATGCCACAAATTTCTTAGAGCTGCTGGCTTCTCTAATATCCAAGCCCTTGAGTTCACAAAAGCAATGATATTTACTCAGACCATCAGCCCCTGGGAGCACCCAGTGACCTATTAGTGCAGATACTTGGACTTGGTTGCTAAGGGCTGCCTCCCCCCTGTCACACTGTAACAGCCACTGTCCTTCTGATCATCAAAGCTGACAGCTGACCTCAGGTCAAGACCTAACTGTCCAGGTGCCACGTGCTGTACTGGGATAAACTGTTCTAAAAAATGGACCCCTGAAAGAATCTGAATTCACCCTGTTTACAGATGGAAGTAGCATTGTTAGGAATAAAGTCTGACAGGCTAGATATGCTGTGGCCACCTTGGACAAAACTATTTTGGCCAAAACGCTTTAGTTGTAATGATCTGCACGGCAAACTGCTACCTGGAAACCTGCCACCAACGACACAGAGTAATCCAGTCCAGAGGCCAAAGCCCCCTCTGGTGATCCAACTGACTGAAACATCGGCCCCAGCTAGAACACTCTACCTGGCATTCCCAGGACATCAGAGCCAGACCTGGTCCCACCATTCGTTCCGCAAGCTCAAACTGCAGTGCTGGCAACCGTACCCCTGCAGCCAGCTTGGGCTTCAGCATCTGTGTCATTGGCCCTGACTCCATGCATTATAGTGGATTCTCCCCAAAGATACATAGATAGATGACACAGAAATAAAACAAAACCCTCCAGAAACAGCTGGTAATCACTTAAAAGACCAGCTAGCCATATCTGTAGACATTCCTGCACACACTATAACCCAGGTACATATTAACTGCCTTTATAAGTTTCAGTATTCAGCCTTAAATCCACTGGAAAATTTACCTGGACAGCTCCTCTGAAACTCACTTTAAAGAGACAATGCGCTCAAAGTCCTGTTCTGGTCACTCTGGATGCTGACCAGTCTGTGCAGGGCTGACGCCTGAGGACATGGTTCACAGGACTGCTCCACACCTACTCCCTTTGGTTTTTGTGTCTTTTCAGGCTGCCTACCCCAGTCCTTGTTTCCCCTGCATGCTGCTAGCTTTTGTTTTGTTTTGTTTTGTTTTGTTTGTTTTGCCTTAAACTCTATAGATGATTGCCCCAAAAGAATAGATCAAACACTTGACCAAGATTTGCCGGGCATTCAAGACACAACGAACACTCTCCTAGATCAGATTAACTTCCTCGGACCCTTGCCAGAGTAACGTTACCGAACAGACAGGCCTAAATTATGTCTCTTCCTAAAAAGCAACTTAGGGGAAAACTCTGTAGTAAGACAATCTTGGGGAGCTTGGCTAGGGCCCATCTTGGATCACTGACAACCCCAATGTTACTGCTTCTAGTTGGGCCTCGTCTCAGAAGATCACAAGTAACATGCCCAGCAAAGATTTGCTAGGGAAACTAAAAAATGGGGGAAATGTGACAGAAAGTGTCCCACCCAGCCAGTATACTTCAGTTTCTTAGTTGCCACATAATAGTTCCTGTTGCAGTTCTGACCGCTCTGTCTCCTAGAAACAGCTGGCCCCCATGATGCAGAGCTGGTCACTACGAGGCATACTGTAAGAACCAATTCCCAGCTGACATGCCATTCTGCCTCTCTACTTCCTGCTTATCTCATATAAGCCCTAGACCATCCGGGATCAGGGCCTGATACTCTGGGAATGATCTTGATCAGTGCTCATTCACCTAAATAAATCTGCCTCCAAATCCTGGGTATTGTTTGGGGGTTTATGCTTGCCATTGCCGAACTTCAGCATAGGTCTTGGTATCTGCAGAGGCCCTAGAATTACTCTCCCCACAAAGACACTGAGGGGCAGGTATTACCTTCATTTGTTTTACATTAAGAAACCCTGGAAAAATATAATGGGGACTAAGAGGAGTGATTGCCAAGGCAGAGAACGGAGAATGAAGCTGATGGGTGAGACAGAAAGGATTGGAGGAAACTGTTCACTCTAAAACTCTTAATCATCTATTCAAAATAGATGAGAGAAGAAAGGGAGGGAAAGGTAGAAAGAGAGAGAATAGATAGGGAGCTCAGATGATAGAAGATAGATAGATGACAGACAGATGATA
Source organism: Dasyprocta punctata (assembly GCA_004363535.1). Taxonomy (NCBI): domain Eukaryota; kingdom Metazoa; phylum Chordata; class Mammalia; order Rodentia; family Dasyproctidae; genus Dasyprocta; species Dasyprocta punctata. Next base: position 28,547 of record RJWM01005975.1, on the reverse strand, counting down.
GGTAGATGATAGATCGATGATAAGTGACAGGTGATAGATAAATGATAGATGACAGCTGGATAGAGATGATAGATAACAGATCATAGATAGATGACAGATGACATATAGATAGATGATAGATACTCACCTTTGTTTCAAGTAAAGAAAAAGAAAACCTGGCCTTCCTCTCCCCAAGGAGTGGACTCACTGGCCAGGGCTCTGAGGTTGAACCTGCGCCTGAAGCCCTGGATCCTGAGGGTCCCTCCCGTCCCCCAGGCCCCGCCCCCTCCACACAGTAAAATGTTGCCGCTGCTGCCGCCACTGCGACTGCTGAGAAGGCTGAGCCTGCAGGGCTGCCCCCGCCCGGCTGAGCTTACTGCAGTCTGCTGGGCTGTGGCGCTGGGCTCCCATGTGTATATTGCTTCTGGGACACGAGAGCGTATGAATTAAGAAAAATCTCTTGGGTCACAGGCTCAATATTATAACTCTTCAGTTCTTTGCTATCATACATTTCAACTCAGACATTTAATATGATTCGCAAATAGCCTTGTGTGATAGGATATTAGAGGTCAGAGGACTTCTCAATCCATCTCAAAATACATAAACACACTGCAACAAAAATCCATTAAAGGCAAAAATAGCTAATCCCTTACATGGGGAAAATAAATAGTTCACCTCAAGGCCCTCCCACCATAAATCAGTAGTGCTGTTCTCGAGCACCAGTGCTGGAATAGGAAAACAGAGCAGCTGTATTAAACTGAGATGATTCAAAAAAAGAAAGACAGAAAACCAGGGATGAAACATTCGTTTTCTCCCCATGCAGTTCTCTAAACAGGTGACATAATGAATGTGCTGGGGAGAGACTAGTGACTTAATTCCATTTCTGATGAAAATGTTCCTAACTTTTTAACCCCAGGTAAATGGTCCCCAGGGCAGGGTTCATGCATGCAGAGCTCCGACAGGGCCACAAGCCCCAGCTGTGCCTCCAGTGGCGCTTGGGCTCACCCTCGCCTACGAAAGGCTTGCGGAGAGGAATCCGCCATGGAGACGGCGTCGCGTGCGGGCAGAGGAGGCAGCGAAGGTTTGGCACGAGACACACAGGGCTCACTATACACCACCGATCGCTAGCCTCAGGGACCTTCCAGACTCAACCCAGGCAGGCCCACAAAAGGGCTGTAAAGAAAGAACCATCTCCGGCCCCTCATGATGCGGAACCAGGACAGCAACGGACGAGGTTCAGACGCAGAGAAGACGCAGTCAGGAGATGAGGCCTGGTTCAAGGCAGCCCTCGACTCCCACATGCCTCTGTACAACAAGATTTCCTTCCTTCCTTCCTCCCTTCCTTCCTCCCTTCCTTTCTTCTTTCCTTCCTTCCTTTCTTCTGCCCTCTGGTACGGGGGATTGAACTCAGGGTCTTATCACTGAGCTACACCTCCACCCCCATTTTTATTTTATATTTCCAAACAAAGTCACACTAAGCCACTAGGTTACCCAGGCTGGTCTTAGATTTCCAATCCTCCTGCCACCCTTCCAGAGTAGTGGGATCATAGGCAAGATAGATAGATAGATAGATAGATAGATAGATAGATAGATAGAATTTAATTAGCAAACATTTCTATGGGGTCACTCTGTGCCAGGTACTGTGCCAAGAGCTTGAAATACCAGTTATTTCAAGGCTTACATCATCCCTGCTGATAGAGCTGATTCTTATCTCCATGAGGAAATGCCTAAAGAAACCTAGCGGTGGGTCAGGAAGCCCGGGTCTTCCAGGCTAGGTAGAGGGCTGGAGTCTCCACTCAGAGGTGGTTTCCAGGTTCTTTTCCATGATGAGGAAAACAACCCAAAACTGGTGACAGAGTTTATTTGGAAAAGTAAAGGTGAAAGGTAAGGGGGGAACTGGCTCTCCAGAGCAAACCTGGGCCAAGTAAAAGAGGAAAACTAAAGGCGAAAACCAGAATGAAAGTACACCCTGGAGGGCACAGGGCAGGCTACGCGAGGACAGCCACCGCAGCAGGCTCTCCACGGCGTCTGTGTCCTTTCGCCTCCTCCACACACCACGGGAGCCCGTGACAACTCCACACACAGAGCCTGGGACTCACCTGTGAATCCGTCACACATGTGGCCACACTCAACCCGCAAGCAGCCCGGCCGCGCCCTGCCTTCCTGCCTCACAGGGAGGCCTCCCTCACCGCCAGCTGCGTGTGGGGAAGGAAGAGACAAGGCTGTGTGCTCAGCCTCGGGGTCAGGGGCGCCGCCTTGGTTTTCCTAACTGGTATTATTATTAGAAAAGCAATTGTTGAGGGTTTGAAGAGGCTGACTTTTCTTAGGATTCCTGTAGGTCAGTTGTGTCCAGTTGGGAGTCAGCTGTTCTCTGATACCAACTGATGACCCGTATCAGGAAGGGTGGGTGACAGTTCTCAAGACAACCACACCCTACTGCTTCAAGACAAAGCTGGCGCAGCTCTGCGCCTCAGATCACGGCAGAGGGCAGAAGTGAGACGCAGGAAACGTGACGTGAAAATGAATCGCTTCGCAACGATTGGCTGTCGTCACAAAGCCACACAACAACCTCAAAACCAATGGCTTTTGTTGGCAGGACTGCAAAGCTACATCCAAACAAAAACAAATAAACAAACAAAAAGGAAAGATTTTGAACCTTGTTTCATGCCATATACAAAAGTAACGCGAAATGGAGCAAAGAACTACATGGAAGAACTGAAACCGTAAAACTGCTACAGAAAACTCAGAAGTAATCCTCACGACTTTGGTTTGGCAATGGACTCTCAGATGCGACACCAAAAGTATAGCAACAAAAAAATGGGGATCAATTATCAAAACACAACATAAATAGAACCTTTACAGACGGGAAGGGGAGCAGAGCCGGAAGGGTCCGGGAGGGACGGGAGGGGGAGAGGATGGGACAAAACAGAATGGAGACCTGTTCTGCTCATGTGTCACCTCCCTGCGGTGAATGTCATTGCTAGGTACTGCAAACACGTACTAATAACAAAGTTTCTTTAAAACACAATATTAAAAAAGTAACCCACCAAATGAGACGATATTTGTAAATCATATATCTGATAAGGGCCTAGTAATCAAAACATGGGAAGAACTCTTTCAACCGAACAATAAAAAAGAACTTAGTTTTAAAAGGCAGAATGGGCCGGGCGTGGTGGCGCACCCCTTTAATCCCAGCACTCGGGAGGCTGAGGTAGGAGGAGTATTGTGAGTTCGAGGCCAGCTTGGGCTACAGTGCGAGCGCAAGGCCGGCCTGAGCTACACAGTGCAACCCTGCCTCAAAAAACTAGGGCCGGGAGTTTGGCTCAGTGACTTAAGCGCCTGTCTGCCAGGCACGAGGTTATGAGTTCAATCCCTGGTGCCACAAAAAAAAAAAAAAAAAAAAAAAAAGGCAGAATGGTAAATGAAAGCCAAGCACAGTAGCCTGTAATTCTCACACTCTGGGAAGCTGAGGCAGGATAATTGCAAGTTCAAGCCCAGCCTGAGTGACTTAATGATTTAGCAAGGCCCCATCTCAAAATAAAGACTAACTAGGGCTGGAGATGTAGCAAGCAAAGACTCCCCAGTACCACAGGGGGAAAAAGGGAGAAGCAGAAGAAACAAAAAGTGAGAAAGAAGGGAGGCAGGTGCCAGGCATGGAGGCACACACCTGTGATCCCAGCACTCGGGAGGCTGAGGCAGGAGGATCACTGTGAGTTTGAGGCCGGCTTGGGCTGTAACACAAGCGCAAGGCCAGCCTGAACCGTACAGTAAGACCCTGTCTCACAAAGACTGGAAAAATAAATAAATAAAGTGGGGGGAGGAAGGAAAAGAAAAAAGACAAGTGAACTGAATCGATATTTCCCCAAAGAAGATATACAAATGGCCAAGAAACACATGAAAAATATTATTCTATACCATTAGTTGTTAGGAAAATACAAATTGAAACCACAGTGAAATATCACTTCATGCCCACTAAGATGGCTACCATTTTTTTAAAACTAAGACAAAAAAATATAGAAAGAAAGAAAATAGTAAGTGTTGGTGAGGATGCAGAGAAGCTGGATTCCATGGTGCAGCAACTATGGGAAACAGATTGTCAGCTCCTCAAAAATTAAATACAGGATTGCCATACAATGGGGTAATGCCACTCCAAGGTAGGTACCCCAAATATGTTCATGTTCATGTTCAAACAACACCTGTCCAAAAATATTCAGAATAACACTGCTCACAACAGCCAAAAGGTAGGAAACCCCTGAATACCCATCAACTGGATGATAAAATGTGAGAAACCCATATAGCAGGATATTTTTCAGTCATAAAACGGAGGGAATGACTACCCACTACAACATGGATAAACCTGAAACCGCTGGGCTAAACGACACACAAAGAACTCATGGCAAATGGTTCCATTTACACGACACACCCGGAACCGGAAAATCCATAGAGGCAGCAAGAAATTCCCGGTCCCTCAGGGCTGGAGGAGAGAAGGTGTGGCAAGGGGCTGCTCCCTGAGTGTGGGGTGTCTCGGGGGTGAAAGGCTCTGCGCCCAGACAGCAGGGCTGGCTGTGCACTGTTGTGAATGTACTAAATGTCACTGAATTAGGTGCTTAAAATGCCGAATTTTATGGAAATTTAAATGTAAATTCTATCTCAGTGGGAAAAAAAACCCTCCGTGGCCTTTTTCTTAAGCCACATCATCTCATCACAGCATCTCCGGATTGGCTCGGACAAGGAGGTCCAGGCTGCGCTGTCTGGGCCTGGCTCCAGGCGACAGCTCGGATCCAAGTCTGCTCCCCGCCGGGCGCCCTCAGACGCCAACCCCGGCAGGGCGCGTTCTCCCCGTGGCGAAGGCACGAGCCCCGGCTGTCGAGTCCAGCAGGCAGATGGACTGAAAGCCTTGTCCGCATCGTGTCCGCTAATGTCCTGTGGGCCACAGCCAGCCGCAGGATGGAGATCAAGGACAGAGGGCAGGAGGAGCGCGGTGAAGGCACCGCGGAGCTGGACGGCAGAGGATAAAGGTGGAGAGGTGGAGAGCTGGGAACTCTAATCCGGTCCACCGCGCTCCTTCTGACACAGGCGGCCTCGGTCCTCGTTCCCCCCAGATGACGAGGCCCCCTTCGCATCTGTCCTCTCAGCCTGCATGCCCCAGACTCCCTCAAGGTAACTCTAACCATAGTGTAGGAGGCATGGATCAAAATGAGTGTTTAGGGAGTTAGCTGGGCTTTTCAAATGTTTATCAGAAGAGGATGCGTTTCAGGGAAATTACACGGTCCTTGGTATCAGACAGTACAAGTTTGGTGCTTCCGATCTCTCCACCGTATTACACGGCAGACTTCCAAACCCGCCCCGGACAGGCAGAGGACAGGGCGAACTGTGCAGGACTTTCAGGGGTCAGCGCTGCAGGAAGCGTGCGTCACTTCCACACTCCACGGGCGGGACTCAGGACAGCACCGCAAACCGCGTACCAGCAGAGGACCCGGGAGGGGACCGTCCGGCCGGGCACCAGAGGCGAAGGGAAGAGACGCATGGTCTCTCGGCCAGCCTCTGCCACCTGCCCCGCTGAGCTGCCTCTGCTAGACAGCCGGAACTTCTACAGCTGGCACTGGAAAAGCACTGGCCACTGGTTGGTGGGAAATGGTGAGGTTCAAGGACATCAGAAGAGGCAACAGCTAGAGAAGCAGGGACAGCACAGCATGAGCCAAAATCAGCTGGGAAAAGCAAAAAAAAAAAAAAAACAAAACAGAAGGCGGCCACGTGCGCTTGAAGAAAAGCCAGTGAAGCATCCATGACCCAACGACTTTGAGTCCTGGAATCCAAACCAGAAGACGGAGCGAGTGCTTTGAGACAAATGACACTGAGCGACAGAAGCCTCCACCACGCTCCAGCCTGGCCTGGGGAAGCCAGACGTCCTGGATGTGACACTGCGCAGCGTCAACGGCTCGCTCCTCCGGCACCTACACCCGCCTTCCGTCAACCGAAGGCTGGCAAAGTGGGACACGAAAGTCCTCCCCTTTCTCTGCCCCTCCCTCTCACCAACCGCTCCCTCGTCTTGGCTGCCTCAAACCAAAGGAGAGGAAAGGTCGAAAGCCAAGGAAAGACCCGAAGAACTCAAAAGTCACACTTCCAAAGCTCCCCGTGGGCGTCCGCGAGTTGGCGAGCCCTTTATTTCTCCACACTGCCCTGATCGTCTCCCCTGAAATGTCAAGCCAGCTGCCGTTTCCACCCCCTGGACTGGGGGCTTTATTATCTTAAGGTGTGAAAAGTTTCTTCGCACAAGTCTGCCTGGGAGAGAAACCAGAGTGATTTAAGCAGTGCCCCTGTGTGCTGGGGACGGCAGAGAATCCCCGGCTGCCACATCACACAGGAAAAATGTAAGCTCGCGTGCATTTATTAGGAGAGGTTGAATGTCTGCTTGCCAACACCCCCTCCTTTTTTTTTCTTCCAACTCGAACATGCTATTTTAATGAAAAGCCACCCCAAGTCCTCAGCAAATCACGGCTTTGAAGGAAAAATGTCAATCCCTATCAAACGTGGAAGAATTGTTGGAGCTGATGGAAATCTAAATTCAGCCGCGGTTTCTCCATTTCCCTCTCCATTCCTTCAGACCCACCCCCTCCTCCTCTCACGGCCCCAAAAGGGCAGAAATGGGGCTGCAAATCAACGCCTCAGGACAGCCTATCAGACAATGGGAAGGTCTGCAGAAAGGTTACAGCAGAAGGGAACTAAATTTATAGACTTAGCATTAAAATCTTAAAGGACCTGAGGAACGGCCATGAATCTGATGTTGGGAAAGTCAGAGGCCGCGCGGGAAGGCCTGGCAAGAGCCATAAATCTAAGCCAGGAGGGGAGGGCGAGGCGGCCTTCCAGGAAGGGCCAGCAAGATGAAAAGATTCCAGCCCGGACTTGAAAGGGCGGCGAGGCCACGAGCACAGTGGGGCAGAAGCAGGCTGGGGAAGGCAAAGAAAGAATGAAAAGAGCGGCGGATCGTGGGGGCGGGAGAGAGACCTGGGCTGGGGTCGGCGGGGCCAGCCACAAGGACACCGGGAACACACTTCTGGTTGCGGGGGAATCTTTGAAACCGATTCGCGAAGAAAGCAGGCGGGAGAGGGCGCTTGCTCCGTGCTGCAGGTGCGAGAGGGAATGCGAAAGGCCTCAGAAACAACCAGAAGCCACAGGGAGGCCAGGAAGCCCAGGGCCAGGCTCACTGTGGAGGGGCCCGAGGGAGCTGGAGAGGGAGAAAGCTGCACACCCGGTGGGCAGAACCGGAGGCCGGAGGCCCCATTCAGTGGCTTTTTGGGTTTCATTCTCTTTCAAGGACGCAAAAGATGTCACAATGCTAACAACGAGAAAAGATAAAACAATTGCAACTGGAAATAAGAGACCACAGATCACTATTAAAATGCCAAACTCCAGCGGCCTTTGCCTGCCACTGGGCAGCACTGTGACTGCCAGGGCTCCGGCCGCTTCGCCTGTGTCCGAGAGTGAGGTGCTGTTTCCCCTGCTTCCGTTTCCCTCTGTGGAAAGCAGCAGGGAGATGTGTTTCATTGTTGCAGGAGAGGATTCATTGAATCAGGGTCACCACAGAATATTTCAAGCCCTTGAGCTGAAGTGTAATTGTTGACATAACACTAATGGCGCCTACAGATTTTCCTCATTTAATGACCCACCTGGCTGAGGAGTATGCATTCGGATTTCTGAGCTGCAGTTCAGATGCAGTCAGCAGGATCCTGAGCCGCGGTGCAGCCGGCCTGACGGTGGCCCCTTCCACAACACTGTAGTTTCGTGTCCTGTTGTACCTTAGCCTACCGCAGGAAGAGCTATGCAAGAACAGCGAAGTCATCAAGGTGGAGTTTCCTTTGACCCTTTCTTTGTCCCCAATATCGAGATGTACACGCTAGACACAATTCCTCACTGGGCGACCCATTCATCTAACGACCCAGTTGCAGGCGTGGCCCTTGTTTCTGTACAGCAAGTCCCCGGCGTGTGACCATTTCTGTTGTGATTCACAGATACGAACGGGCCTCGCGTTACGAGCATTCGGAGACATGAGCAGGTCACAGCAGTCCCTGTGGAGTGGTCCCATGCTGTACTGCACGGTGCCACCATTTCACAGTGACTGCAAAACAAAAAGAGTTTATTTACAGTATTTTTTGCGTGTTTGGTTTTTTTATGCTTTACATTGTGTATTTGTGTCAAAGGTGTGTAAGACTCACCGTGTTGGACTTTCAAACAGCATTCTCCCAGAGTGGACCTCGATGGTAAAGTGGGGACTTACTATACACCAGGACGGACAGAGGCATCAGCAAGGGCGTGTTACGCACACGCACCCATTCACCAAATGCAACCTGCTCGGTTTTTTGAATATGAAAATCAGTAAACCATCTCTGTGCATCTTATACACCTTTGCACTCCGTGTGCCTTCTACATTTCCTTCTCTTTTTCCTTCTCTTTTCCTTTCTCTTTTTCCACTTTTCCCTTCTCACCCAGTGCCTGTCTGCTTCTGTCTCCTCACCTCCATCTTCTCTCTTTCCCTCCGCGCCGACTCCCCCATTTCCCACTTCTCACTTGCCTTGGAAACGACAGAGAACACCCATGTGCCGTGTCGCTCCATAGGTGAGTACATATGGTTATTAATATTCATCAACTCTCTTAAAGTTTTTTTTTTCTTTCCATAGAAACAAGAGGAGATTCTACCTTTCCATGTGTCAGACTGTTTGACTAGCAGGTTCTGCTTTCCCAGAATCAGACTCTCATTCTGTAGAGGACGCAGAGGTCGGAACGCTGCTGGGAGGTTGATCACCCTTGGACCAAGCAAGGAGAGGGAAATTGGCAAAACCAAGAGGCGATCTTTTTTCCAGGAGAAACTGAAGCCTCAAAGTAATAAGCACTATAATGTTGAGGAGTAAATTCACTTTAGTGTATTTCCTTAAGACAGTGATCACCTTTTACATCCTAGACTTACCAGCAGATCAAAAATTTCCCTAAAAAGTTAAGAATCTTTCACTTTGGAACACAATAACTGCCCTAAAGGTGTTTTCTATTTCCTATAAAAAGTCAGTGTGGATCAAGAAAAACTGGCCTTTGCGACTCAGACCTAGCACACGCTATCTTAAAACACAGAAAAAAAAGTTTTTTAAAACTTCGTAAAAGGTAAAGAATGCATTAAAAGTTTTAAAAAATTAAATTAGAAGTTGGAAAGGTAAACACTACCTCGGATATAAGGATACCCTGATACTTATGACCTTGCATAAGAAATAACAATTATTTGTTTAAGTCAATAGATCCACAGATAAAGGGACTTAATCTGCCTTCCAACTCATTTGGTGAAAATGTAGCGAACCAGAAGTTTATTTGCAGAAGGGAGGTCTTTCAGCAACTCAGTAACAGGCTTCCTGTTTGACTTCAGGCAAGTTATTTAACTACTGGATATCTAAAGTTACTCATCTGCCACATGAGTAAAACAGTATGATCACCTTGTTATTTTTGGCTCTCTGACTGCTCCCAACCTAGAATGTGTAACTGAATCTCACAGAGGAATTTTGTAGAATTAATGAATATCTCTGAATGCTGACAGGGCTCAAGTCAGATGTTGCCTTGATGGCCTTATCATCGTGGCATAGCCACTAATAGTCCAAGTGTCATCACCTTGCTCCTTAGTCGTCACTGTCTTCTGCCGGTGTGACCACTCTGTCCCTCCACTAGCAAAGCCTGCGTTCCATCCGCCAATCCATCGAGGCCCTCTTAGACCCGTCCTCTCGAATGATGAGAAATCTTATTAATTCTGACTTGGCTCTTCTCCCTTCGTTCTTAACAAACTATAATCTGGTTTCCATCTCTCACCCTTTATAGCTTGTCCATGTCAAACTCAATAACTCCATAATGCACAAATCATCTACAATGGAATATCCTCTCCCCACTTTTTCTAGGGCTGTGATGGTTTATGTATAGACTTCGGCAAGGCTTCCATGTAGTAGATCACCTCCAGCCTTCCTGATAACTCTTTGGCAGAGTCTTATTTCTCTTTCTGCCCAATGACACCCCTCCTAATTCTTCTGGTCTTATCATGTGGTTTTCCTATCAACTGTATGTATGCTCTCTGGCTTCTACTCCTTATCTGCTTTAGATCTACAATGTGAATTCTATCCAAGATACGTGTATCAAATATCCATTATCACAGCAATAATGTACAGCATAAACCCTTTGAACTTAACCAACTATATTTTTCAGCTGTTGCATTGCTAGGACAAAATTCTTGAGACTTAAAACCTAAAGAAGAAGGGCCGGGAATTTGGCTCAGTGGCTTAAGTGCCTGTCTGGCAGATGTGAGGTTGTGAGTTTGATCCCTGGTGCTGCAAAAAAAAAAAAAAAAAAAAAAACCTAAAGAAGAGGCTTAATCTGGCTCATATTTCAGAGGGTGCAGTTCATGGCAAGCCGGCTCCAAGGCAGAAACATCATGGTAGGAGGGCACTGTGGAGCAAAGTTGCTCACTTCATAGTGACCAGAAAGCAGAGCACAGGAGGGAAGTCCCAGAAAGGTCTTAGGGCACTCCTCCATGGCCTATCTACACACATCCAGGAGTTTTCTTCACTAATCTCTTACATGTTTCTCGAGTCAATTAGGCTGACAGTCAAGATTAACTATCCTACCGATCTTTATTGCTTTTTAGTATATGAGAATGTGTGTCATCTGGGCCTGACTTGACTGATCTGAGCTAGGTAGGTTTATGAATCTGCACCATTTGGTAGACCGTTAAGGGCTAGGTGACCTCAGACGGCCTCAGTGGGGACAACTACAATGACTTCTCCCCGTTCGCTGGCTTCTCACCCTGCAGCAGCCTGGCCGGGGCCTGCTCACGTGGCAATGGCGGGGTTGCAGGAGTAAACACAAGCATGCGGGTGTACAAGGGGAACACTGTTACTTCTGCCACACAACTCTGCCTGACCAAAGCAAGACACACGACCAGCCCAGATTCTTGGGGGGAGGGAAAATGCTCTCCTGAAGGAAGGAGATTTTTAAAAATCACATTTCATGAAACATGGAGGAGAATAACTGGGATAATTGTTTCAATTATGCTACATAATACTGCTTCATCAATCCCCACCTTCACATACAGGCGAGCAAAGAAAAAGCTGCTCTTGTTCTCTGAACTGTTTGAAAGTACTGTCAGTTTTCCAAGACCTTAAGATCAGAACTTTAAAACCACCGTTCAGCCTACTTCAAAATATCAGCATTGTCTGACTACATGGATATGATAATCAGTTCCTTTCCAGTATTCACATTTCCCAGGATTCACCACTCCCTAAAATCATCTACATTCTCTTTATCAAATGAAACAATACTTTACATCCTCTAATATTGCCAAATCATAATAACTCCCCAAATGACATATTGAAATCTTCAATTCATTCACTCCTGCTATAGAGCCATCAGTCTCTATTTATAATAAACATACATAATTGTTGGAAAACTCATGAATCCAGGTCTTCTTGCTATGACCACAGTCAAAATTAATCATCTCTTTTCAAGCAACATAGTTTCTGTTGGTTAAATTCATTACAGCCTAGATTTTCAAAATACATTTAAAAATTGTAATAAGATCCAAATCCAGTCAAGAATTGCTAGAACTTGTGCTCAAATTTAAAACCAGTTTTTTAATGAAATTGCTTCTTTTCATTTCTGTATTAGTTTGCTTTGTGTTGCTGTAATAAAACACTTGAGGTGAGTGATTTATAAAGTAAAGAGGTTTACTTAGAGCACAGGAAGTCTAAAAGCATGGTACCAGCTTGTCTCCTGATAAGAGCCTCATGCAGAAGGGACCACATGGTCAGGAGGAAGCCAGAAGAGTGAGTGAGTTAAATAGAAGATACCAAAACCTCACGGGCAACTGCTTTATAACAGTTTGCACTGTTGGTAGCTAATCCAGTCTCATAAAACCAAACATGTTCCCTTGAGACCAAATGCAATCTCAAGAGGCCTCATGAAGCCTTAAGAAAGACATTAATCCATTCATAAACTCAGAGCCGCCAGGACCTGAGTGTCTCTCAAGGGCCTCACAGCTCTCAGCACAGTTACCTTGGGAATCAAATTTCAGCCTGAGGTTTGGTGGGGCGAAACCATATTTAAACCATAGCAACTCTTAATCCTTACCTGCTATTCTGCCAAAAATAGCCCTGTCTCTTCCTTAACCAGCTTCCTGAGGACAAGAACAGTGTCCCCACGGCTCTTCTCTCCTCGCAGCTTCCCTGCGTTGTTTTGGCACATAGCTGGGATTTAATAAGTATTTATTCTTTGTAGTAGCAGTACGGGCCTTGTTTCAAATAGACCACCCCTCTGGGAGTGGACTTCACAAAGGCACAAACTTGTAGTGAGAAAGGGTTGTCTTTTGAACATCTGGAGCAAATGCCAAGACTCTGGCCTGAACATTCTTCTCTGGAGATTTCAAGTTTCTTTTTCTTTTGAGTTTGTATGTGTGTGGTTGTAACTATTATTCTAAAAAACCAACATCTGATGCTTCTCCTTTGGATTTTAGACTTGGGCTCTTAAGTAAGCTAACTTTAACCCATTAATGGTTGCCCCCTTTCTTTTAACTTTGGTTCCCTTTTACATTTTATTCACTCTATGACTTTTAAAGCATTAAACTCCAGGTCTCAGGATCAATATTACAAGTCCTTGGCAAGTGGACACCTCATCCTGCTGGCTGTGTTTGGCATAAATCCTAGCCCTTTCTCCGTTGTTTTCCATGGCCCACTCATTACTAACCGCCTCATGGAATCTCAATACTGGTTCCATCTATACATTTTTGAGTTCCCATGCCCATTCTTAGGGGACTAGTGGATCTTCCTTGGTCTTCTTTGGATACTGAACCAGTTCGTTGACTCCTAGATTTGCCACCTGTTTTCAGTATGAAACCAAGCAGACCAGAGATCATAATAACCAAAGAAGGACAGGACCAAGGTCAGAGATAAAGTCCTCAGGTTGGTTTTCTTTCGTATATCCCCATGTGCAAGAGATCCTTCCTAGCATGTTGACTTCATGCTGTGTACTTTATTCCCCCTAATAGAGTTCATCTTAGCCCTCTGTCTTGGTTAGCTTTCTCATGTTGCTGAGACAAAATACCCAATGCCCAAAATGAAGGAAGGAAAGGTTTATTTAGCTTACATTTTGTGGAGGTTTCAGTCCATAATCAGCTGGCTCCAAGACAGAGTGGCATGGCACTGGGTCAACATTTCAAGGCAGCAGCCAGCAAAAGCAGCCAGAGCAAAATGGGGAAAACAAGCCTCTTTGCCTCCCTAATACTGTAAGCAGTCTACTCCCCAACCCTAGGCCAAGTGTAGCACTCACACCACCTCCATGTCAGCAGGCTGAGGATATTTACAAAGGATCCTGGCTCCCTGCTGAGTCTCTTAAACTTCTAAACTTCTCAAGTTGACACAATGTATCAACTATAACAATCCACCCCCTGTCAACTTGGCACACAGACACATTTTTTTACATAGGTGCCCAGATATAAAGGCAGGCTTCTCCAAACTGCTGGGGTCTTCACTGCACCTTTGGCTCCACACTCACGGCTTCACACACTGCCCAGCCTCCAGGCCTTCTGAAAATTGGGTGGAAGCCTTTTTAACCTCAAAACTCCTGCATTCTGTTTGCACCTAAAACCACATGGATGATGCTGAGGTCCGCTGCCAGTTGGAACAGTAGCCAGGTTTTCCCCTCTCTCTGGGCTGTAGGGTTCAGTTCCTGGATTACTGGACACTCTAAATCCAATTCTGAGGAACAAATTCTCTATTATCAGGGACCCGGCCTAGATCCCTAGTCTCCCAAATGAGTGTATGGGGGAAGCTTAAATAAATGAGACAAGTGGTATCTTAGGGCTCGAGGAGGATCAAAACCTTTTGCAGAGTTCTTGACTCTGAGGCTGTGATGAGGCCTAAGACAAAGAGCTTCTCTGTGCAGCCCATATTTATTTCCATAATAAACAAAGAGAGGGGGTACTGAGGAAAGCAGGGAATGAGCAGGACCTTGGGAGTCACTTCAAGGACTTCTCCAAGTAGTAAATCGTGCCAATTTTAGGAGAACCGTCTTATCTCCATGATGACATTCATGGTGGGAGTGAGACGCCTGCAGGTGTAAGGTGTCTGCAGCTGCAGTCTCTACTTAATTGGGTCTGAGCCAAGCATCTCTGACTGTGGCCTTATCTTGCCCTTTGTGGTATCTCTGGCCTCTAAGGCCACACTATAGGCCTCAGCCAGGACCAGTGATTCACAGAGGTTCACTTACTATGAATCAGCTCCCATCACCAGGCAAGGGGCCTAGGCCTAGGACAGACTCACAGATAAACATAGAAAGCCAATTAGTCAATTTTAAATCCTGCTCAGAGCTGCTCTGTAGTGGTCTCCAACACTCTATGTTGCCATCACTCTGGAACATGGTACTCTACGTCTTTTGCCGCAAAGCAAAGTCTTTCATTTTTGCAGTTTTGAGGCTGCAAAGGTTTGAGACTTGCTGCTTTTTGTAATGCCTTCAGGTCATCTTTTCTATTCTATCTCTTCTCAATAATTAAGATTTAATCAGCTCTATCTTTGCAGTCCACAGCTTTATTGGCACTTTCTTTCTGGCCAAACTCACGAAGTTTTAAATTATCCTTTTGGGGTCTTTGCTCTTGATTCACATATAAGTCTGGCTAAAATCCCCCAACAATAGCCATGCCGCTGCCTCAACATTTGCCTTGAAATTTCTTTTTCCAGATTAATTAGTCCACCGCCCTTAATCTCAGTCTCAGCCAAAGTCCCTGGACATGAGCAAAATGCAAACAAACTTTCTGCCAAGCCATAACACACATCATCTGGAGTCCAACAACCAATGCAGTCCTTCTTCCCAACAGAAACCTACCAAGTCTGGTTTTCCGGTCTTCTGAGCTCTGACCAGAATCTCCCATACAGAACAGCCTAAGGCATTCTACTACTACTCTTTCAGGCAATATCTCTGAACCTTTCCAAACTCTTTACACAACCATTTCCAGAGGCTCTTGAACCACGAGGTCAGGTATAGTCACAGCAATGGCCCCACTCCTGATACCAAATTCTGTCTTGGTTACTTTTCTCTCATTGTTGAGACAAAGTACCTGACACCCAAAATGAAGGAAGGAAAGGTTTTTTAGTTTAGAGTTTGTAGAGGTTTCAATCTATAATCAGCTGGCACGGGGCAGCACTTCAGGGCAGCAGAAAGCAGCAAGAGCAAAAAAGGGTGGGGACAGCAAGCCAGTTTTCCTCCCTTATATTGTATGCAGGCTGCCCCCCACGCTGCCCCAGAGAGGGTGTAGCACTCACAAAATCTCCTAGGCCTCCTCTTGCACAGGATGAGGATATTTACAAAGTAAGTACCCTGGTTCCCTGCTGAGTCTCTTGGTTAAATTTCTAAACTTCTCAAAATGACACAATGTATCAACCATAACACACTCTCTTCTTCTCTTTCCCACAGACCCTTGAGGCCCTAGAAAGTCTTCTTTCAATCCACACAGACAAGCAGTCCCACTTATTAGTTTGATTCCATGCCAAGTTACTTTTCTGAAACACTTTCAGCCTGCATGATAAGCCAACACTCCCACAAGAGCTGGCCCGTTTCCTTCCCACACTGATCGTGTGAGGGGGAAAAATACCCTGCACTTCAAAGAACATCCCACCCACACCTGTGATTGGCTGAGAAGCAACACGGGGCACGGTCACAGGCAGCTGTTCAGCTGTTCTACCCACCCTCTTTAATCTACAGAGTGGAATAAATGATCAACAGGAAAAGTAAGCAAAGCAAACAAGTTAAATCAAATGAGCTTGTCTTTCCACATGCTAATCTGCATGGTAATGGGGAGCAATTTCAAATAAGATGCAAGCAGTAGCCAAAACTATTAGTAGGTTGTGAAATGGAGTACATCAGGGGTCAGATTTATAAAACAGTGCTCTTTAGCCAAATCTCTGAAATACTAAACAAAAACAACACTTGGGTCCACTGAAAAGACCAACCCAAAGCATCTGTTTTCCTTAGCTGGTGCACATAGCAGGAGAAATGTTGGCAGAACATTTGATTACCATAAAAGAGAGAGCTATGCAGAAACCACATTAGAGTAAACGCAACCAAAACAAAGTCAAACGTTTGAACTGCTTTGAATAGATCCTAGTAGAGACGTGAAAAGGGTCTAGGCTGGATTAATGAAAAATGCAAATGAACTGACTGAGAAGCAAACCAGCTCCCCTGTGAACTGACCCCTCGCCCCGCAGATCTGGGGTGAAGTAAATACCTGTCATCTAGAGACCCGCTCAGAGGCGCAGCACAGCCACTCGATGGGTAGCTTGAGCCGGGCATGTTAACCATCTCCAGAGAGCGTACGTCAGCCCGATGCTGCAGTGGGTCGCAGATCACTTCGCTGCCTGCCCCGGCCTCTCTGCTATTCCTTTCAGCGAAGAGCTACACGGAGCAGCTGGTTTTGATCATTCAGTCCATGGCAAAGACTGTGAGAAACACATTTATTTTGGTAACGTGCAGCCATCTATATATATACATTTACACATATATATTTGCACGCGTTTTTTTCCCCGAGCTGTATATATGTCTATTTACTGTCTAGGGCTGGCAATAACTTTCCATCAATCTTCATAGTGTCCTCTTATGAGCTGTCAACAAAACCTTCCCTAATTTGGATTCTTGGCAGCCGAACCCAACCACCACTGGAAACCAAAGCGCGAGGCTCTGGAAAGCCAGCCCAGCCCATCCATCTGGACCGGCCCTTCTCAGAGGGACCCTAGCTCCCCTGGAAACCCTCCCCTCTCTGCCTCTCCTAGCATCACTGCGCTAAAAGAGACTGTCAAGAAATCGATATTAGCCTGACAATATGCGAGTGGTTCTCATTACGTTCTCCAGACCCTCACCCGTGTGAGAGCAAAGACTCCATGATTTGTGGGCTTGGGGATTCAGTGAAACAGGAAAATTTTTCCTAAGCTAATGTTAACAAAACGACTAGGGGAGAGTATGAAATGAGCTTGACAGCATGACTGGGAGGCTTGGTTATGGCTCTGCTTTCCTGTCAGGGGAATGCGTGCTGAGTAATAACCTTGCTGAGAGCAAGTTATTTTCATGAGGGTACTTTAGTGGGCAGCCCCTTCTCCCCAGCCAGCTGAACTGCCTTGTGCCAGAGAGCCAGCACCGCCCCGCTGCTCCTGCTGCCCAGGGCCTGGGGTTGAGAAATGCGAGGCAGCTGCGGGAGACGAGCGCCAGGCACCCTCCTATTTATTTACTGAGCTGCTCTGCTGGCCTGGGTACAGCCGTGCAATTTTCCATCTGCACGATCTGCCAGTCGAACACCATCACCTGGCCAGCCTTGGTCCTTTCGTAGGGACACTTGACTCAGGCTTGGGTTACTTCATTCCAGCTACATCCCAAGGCCGAGAGTGGTGAGGTAAAACACCTGAGAACAACCACGCCATCTTTAGCAAGCGTTAGAACCACCTGAGGAACTCGGTAAAATGCACGTTCTCAGGCCCTGCCCCCAAACACTCTGAGTCAGGAAGCCTGGGGCAACGAAGAACTTGAATCTCCAACTGTGGGAGGCTGATGTATTTGGTCTGTGAGGACACTTTGAGCAAGGCCCGGCCTTGGAAGGAGGAGCCGCTGAAGGAGGTCAGAAAGTTGTTCCTTTCTCTTCGATCAACTCAACAATGGAGGATCACCGGAAACTCATTTTCTCCAGACACGAGGAAGGAATCTTGGTTTTCAGGTGCAGATCTGATCCTATTCATGCTTCAAGGCCTGGCTTGAGTCCTTCTGGATCTCAACCAGCTCCTCCAACCACTAACAGCTGCCTTAACTGAACTGCTACCGCACTTCCGCAGTGCTGCCTGCTTTTGTTCTTAATGTAATTGCTCCTTGCATGTGAATTTTGTCAGAGACCCGAATCCTAATGCAACTGGACAAAAGCCCTCTCAACACTCAGATCTCAGAGAAGGCACAGAATTTTCTTTAAAATGGATTTCAGTGATCAAAGCAGAATGAACTAACAAGCCCCTGAACGTAAGAACAGGTAACACTGGAGAGCTGTGACCTCAAAGAAGCTATCGGACCAACATGTCACCGTGTCACTTGGTCTAAATTCGTTGCTTGAAGTGGCTGGCACAAGATAGAGAGACTGTTGTGTGGGACAGCAAACGACTTACCTTTATAGTGTATTTTTTTCTCTAGATAGGGATTAGTTCAGACTGTTTCCAAGATGTTCGAAGATTGGAGAGTGCTTTAGGAAATGAGTTAAAAAGGAATACGGCAGGGACTGTGGAATGGCAGAAGGGGAAGTGGCAGACTCACTGGGTAAATGCCATTTAAACTACCATGACTTTTAAAGAATAAATAAGTAAGTATAAGATGTGTATTGTAAGCCCTAAAGCAGCCACTAAGAAGCAATTTAAAAATATGTAATTAAAAAATTACTAAAGAACTTAAAATGTTCTTCTGGAAAATATTCACTTAATGCAAGAGAAGTGGCAAAGGAGAACCAAGGAATAAAATGACCTAAGACACAGAGAAAAAAGGAAGCGAAGCGGCAAACACAAGTCCTACCACACCAACAGAAACCCTAAATATCAGTGGCTCATACAAGCCAATCAAAAGGCAGCGACTTCAGACTGGATAAGAAAACAAGGCCCAAGTAAATGGATGGGACACACATAGTAGATTCAAATACACCAGTAAGTTAAAAGTAAAAGGAGGGAAACAATTATACCATGCAAACAGCAGACATAAAAGAACAGCAGCGGCTATCAGACGAATTAGCTATAAAACAAATAATATGTCACTAGAGATAAAACGGGTATTTTTCAATGATAAAATTACCTATATATCAGGAAGACATAACAATTAAAACCTACATGCAGCTAACAACTGAGACTCAAAACACAGAAGCAAGCTTAACAAATGTAAAGAGAGAAAATTCAACAATAATAGCTGAAGATTTCAATATCCCAACTTCAATAACAGAACAACTAAAGAGAAGAAAAGAGAAGATTTCTAAAGACTACCCAGCATCAGAAGCATATTCTTCTCTAGCATGTATGGAAATGTCTCCAAGATGGACCATATGCAAA
Source organism: Dasyprocta punctata (assembly GCA_004363535.1). Classification (NCBI taxonomy): domain Eukaryota; kingdom Metazoa; phylum Chordata; class Mammalia; order Rodentia; family Dasyproctidae; genus Dasyprocta; species Dasyprocta punctata. The sequence continues at coordinate 9,447 of RJWM01005975.1, read as the reverse complement.
ACCATCAATCAAACCTCAGGAAATTAAAGGCAGTTGAAATCATATTAATTGTTCTCTAACCACAATGGAATTACATTAGAAACCAATAACATAGGGAAATTTGGAAAATATATGAATATATGTAAATTAAATACACACTCCTAAATTAAATTTAAAACCATGAAGTAAATTGAATGCCTATGTTAAAAAAATAAATTTCAAATCAATGACATGTACTTCTACATTAAGAAACTGGAAAAGAAGAGGAAAGTAATCTGAAGTCAAGGTAAAGACTAGAGCAGAGAGAACTGAAAAAAAAATAAGCAAAACCAAAAGTGTTTCTCCGAAAAAAAAAAAAAAAAAAACTTGATGAACTTTTGACCAGATGTACTGTCTTGGTTGCTTTTCTCTCGTTGCTGAGACAAAACACCTGACACCCAAAATGAAGGAAGGAAAGGTTCATTTGCTTACAGTTATGAGAAAGTCTAGTCCATACTCAGCTGGCTCCAAGGCAGGGTGGCGTGGCTAAGGGGTGGCTGTTCATGGGCGTGAGGGGGAAGTGACGCAAGAGCTAAAAGGGCAAAAGGAGAAAGCACGCCTCCTTCCCTCCCTTATAGAGTATGCCAGCTCCGCCCCTGGGCGGGGGCAGCACCCACACCACCAATCCCAGTACTAGACAATGAGCCAATCACAAAGGCTAGACTCAGCCACCTCCATGACTGCATAAGGCTTTGGAGGGCACCCAGGCACAAACCATAACCTGTACCAAGGGAAAGAAGATTTAAATTACTAAAATAAAGATTTAAAGAGGAATAGTACTACTTGCCTTACAAAAATAAAAGTAGCTTTTAATGAATATTACCTTATACACTTGTAACTGTGCTGTGGTCCTTGAATATTCTCTCCCACCCACCCACCTACCATTTTCTGTACATCTTTATCTTTGCTTTTTGATTTAGAAAGTTCCTATTGACTTATCTTCTAGTTCACCGATTCTTTCCTCAGCCATGTCCAGTCTTTTGGATGCATCAATGCCATTCTTTTGTCCTGTAACTGACTATTTATTTCTAACATTTTCTATTCAGTCACTTTTAGAATTTCTGTCTTTCTGCTTACAGTCCCTATCCGTCCTTTCTCGCTGTCTGCTTTATCCATGAAAGCCCTGAGACATGAATCTGTTATTTTACTTCCTTGTCTGATGATTCATAAACATCTTCTTTATCTGAGCCTAGTTCTGATGCTTCATCTCTTCAAACCATTTTCCTCTTTTAGAATGTCTTATAATTTTTATTGAAAATAAGTCAGACATGATGCACTTGATAAAAGGAATGGAATTAAGAGGACTGTGGTGTGGAGTTCTGTGTTTCTCTGCTGGAAGTCATGCTCAATCCACTCCCGTGTCTGCTGTAACTGTAGATGTCAGAGGACAATTTCCTTTGGTGTCCTCATTTTTGTTCCCTAGTTTCTGGGGTTTCCCTATAGAAAACAGAGTCAGAGCCTTGCAGTTCTCTTACCAGTGATCCACTGCCACTTCACAGAAGCCTGGTGGAGCGGGGCTCAAGGCGGAGTGGGAGGGAAGCTCTCCACGACCCTGTGTTCAGATAGAAGCCTTGTCGTGAGGTCGTCTCCTGGGCCGTGGTCATCACAAGCACTTCTCAGGGCTACTGTCCCCCCAAATGACACAGAAAGACTAGAAGGGGTGGACCGGACCTGGGTCTTCCATGGTTCATTAGGCACTGGTCAAAAAAAAAAAAAAAAAAAAAGGGAGAACAGAATTCTCTGGTACATTTCAAAATGACCACTTTTCTCCTCCCTGAGCTGAAAACATACATTTCAAAAGCCCGAGGTTCTCCTGAGAAAGAAGGCCCGGCTTCCAGCGCTCACGCTGCTCCTCTGAGCCCACAGCGGGTTTTCATTCCACTTTAAGCTTTCTTACCAGAGCGGAATCCGGCAGCAGTTCTGCTCCTGCCTGCCACCTACCTCTCGTTCTGACTTCCCCAAACGGTGCTTTGTGCTGTTTCAGTTCTCAATGTGATAAGGGTTGTTGATTTTTCAGTTTGTTCGGCTCATTCGATGTTTTGCAAAATGACAGTGATACATCTGTAAGCAGTTGGCACATCTGACTGGAAACTGAAAGTCATAAGGGAATATTCTAAACAAGTGTATGTCAACAAATTAGAGAATTTTGACAAAATAGACAAATTCCTGGAAAGGCACAAGATTCCAAAACTGACCCAATCAGATATTCTGACTAGATGATACTAAATAGAGAACTTGAATCAGTATGTCTTTAACTTCCCAGTAAGAAAAAGTACGGCTAATGAGGTGAATTCTACTAAGCACTTATAGAAGATTTAAAGCCAGTTCTTCAAATTCTCTCCCAAAAACTGGAAAGGGAGGAATCTTTTGGAATTTATTTGTAGTACCCTGATACTAAAGTAAAAAAGACATCACAAGCAAAGAAAACCTCAAAGTATCTTTTATACATACAGAGATTTTTTTTTTGACAAAACACTAACAAACCAAACCCAGCTTCACATAAAAAGAATTATGCACCATGATCGACTGGGATCTATCCCAGGAATACAAGGTTTGCTTACCACCTGAGAATCAATCAATGTAATTCCACATTAATAGAAGAAAAGATAAAATCCACAGAAGTATCTCAATAGATAAAGAAAAGGTATTTGACAAAACTCAAGACCATTTAATGATAAAAATATTTAGCAAGCCAGGCGTGGTGGCACACGCCTTTAGTCCCAGCACTCGGGAGGCTGAGGTAGGCGGAGCATTGTGAGTTCAAGGCTGGCTTGGGCTACAACGCGAGTGCAAGGCCGGCCTGAGCTACACAGTGTGACTCTGCCTCAAAAATCCGGGGCTGGGAGTTTGGCTCAGTGACTTATGCACCTGCTTGACAGGTGCGAGGTTGTGAGTTCGATCCCCGGTGCCACAAAAAAAAAAAAATATTAGCAAACTAGGAATAGAATAAAAATCATCTATGAAGAACCACAAGAAAGTTATTTAAAGATAAAAGATTGATTGCCTCCCCCTAAGACTGAAAACAAGGCAAGGATGTCCACCTGCCATTTCTATTCAAGTCATACTGGAGTAGTGAGGGAAATTAGGCAAAGATAAGAAAGGAAAGACATCAAGAGTGGAAAGGAAGAAACAAAACTGTCTATATTCCCAAGTGACATGATCTTCTCCATAGAAAAACCTAAAGAATCTACTGAAAAAAATTGAGACTAAAAAATGAGTTCAGCGAGTTTTTGGCATAGAAGACAAATATACGAAGTACAAGCAGTAGTTCTACACACAGCGATGAAAAATCCAAAACCTACAATTGACATAATGATTCACCTACAATAGTACGGAAGGGGCACTGAGCAGGAGGGAGTCACAGGGCGCAGCCCACCCACCTGCTCAGGTTTCTCGCAAAAGCAGCATCAACTCCAAAGACACAGGCGCATTTTACCACAGAGACCACGATGCTCCTGTCAAGACCCCACCCCGAAAAGCACCAAGTGTTCCTGGCTGTTCTGGCCCGTGCACCCACTCCCCCTGCTGTGGTTACCCACATACTTAGGGCCCTGACACCTTCCCCTCGCGCCTCATAAACTTCCTCTTCGTGACAGAGTCTCCGTCGTCCTTGCATGGGTTGAGGTCACACTTACTTTTCAAGTATCAAAAAGGTAAAATACTGAGAAATAAAACACACAAGGCATGTACACTGAAAACTACATTGTTGAAAGAAATGAAAGCAGCTCTACATAGGGAGAGATCCCATGTCTGTGGATAAAAATATTTAATATTGGTAAGTTGGCAATACTTGCAAATTGATCCACAGATATAAAATTCCAGGGTGGTTTTTTTTTGGTGTGGGGGGGTGCACCAACAAGCTGATTCTACAATTCATATAGAAATGCAAAAGACCTAGAACAGCTAAAACAACCTTGAAAAAGAAAACATTTGAATGGCTCACACTTCTTCAAACCATGTATAAAACTATAATAATCAAGACTATGGATATATAATCAAGACCCAGGATAGACAGAAAAAGATCAGTGGAATAAAACTGAGAGTTGAGAAATAAACCCTCTAGTACAGTCAACTGATTTTCAGGAAGGTACTCAGATAATAAAATGGGCATGGAACATTTTTCAACAAAAGCTGTTTAAAATAACTGGACACGCACATGCAAAAGAACAAGCTGAGTCCTTTCCTTACACCATACATGAAAATTCACTCAGACTGTCCATAGGTCCCTGCACATGTTAGGGCTAAAACCGCAAGCCTTTGGGAGAAAGTCACGGGAGCAAATCCTCACGACCTGGGGGTTGGGGGACAGTTTCTCAGATATCACACTAAAGCACAGCAAGACAAGAATGAAAAACAGATTGAACTTCATCAAAATTAAGAACTTTTATGTTATAAATAACACATTAAGAAAGTAAGAAGACGATCTACAGGGTAAGAGAAACGTTTTCAAATCATGTATCTGATAAGGTTTGTGCTAAAAAAAATAGCAAAATAAGGATCATTTACAACTCAAAAACCTGGTAATAATTATACACATTGTATACACAAATTGAAATATCATGTTGTTCCCCAGAAATATGCCCAGTCACCTAGCGTCCATTTAAAGTTTTAAAAGTATGTTTGAAACCAAGAAAGTTGTGAGCTTAATGGCAAAGAGGCTTCCCTCCCCCGGGATTCTGGACTGCGGAAGCTCGGTGGGCGTCAGAAGGTGCGGTCTCCCCCAGCACGGCAGGGCCCAGATGCTCCCGTCCTGTATATCACATGGGCTAATGTGGGTTGTGGTCCTCTAGGGATTTTGAGGTGTTGGTAGCGGAAATAGGTATGGGCATTGGAAATCACTATAATGGCAGAAAACACAGCTGGATATGGGCTCACAAACTTAAATCGCTCCACAGTTCCGGAAAAGATGGCCACATTCACGCGCACCCGGGGAAACTGGCCGTGGTCATGCTCTTCACCCAATGCAGAGCTCACAAGTAAAAACAAAACTTTGCCGAATGCTTCTGTTTGGGACCAAATTTGTTTACAAACAAAAACATTGATGAGCTGGCCTATCACTGTGTAACTCACAAACAGGTCATTGTAAACTTTCTGAAGTCAGGAAAGATCTAGCATGCTCCCTGGAAATGACTTTTAAACTCATCTTTTTTTAAAAAATGGCGTGCCCCAGGTTAAACAATGGACCTTGACTGGCTGTGCAGCCATACAGCTGGGGACTCCTAAAACTTTTCTAAAGCGATAGTGAACAGCCGAAGTTCTCTGTGTTTGGACAAACACAGTCCTGACGATCACATGGTTAGACGCGGGTCATATGAACTTCTAGTTCCTATTGCAGGTTCTCCGCTTCCTCATAGCACACACATAATCCTGACTTCGAAAGATAGCACCGAAGATTAGCAGCACAGATTAAACAGGGAGGGGGCTGCCAGAGTGTTGGGGTATTATCTGACGCTCCTGACGTTAATCCTCAGAGCGCGGCAGGCTCGTGTCGGCCCCCGGGATTAGCCGTGGATCCACTTTCCGGGGTTGAATTTCAGGCTGGCTTCTGTGATCTTCGCATCTGGAATCGTTGTCATCTTAACAGGAGATTTCCAGAAAAGGTTTTAAATTAACAGTGTATGAGAAGCATGCGCACGGGTCCTTAGATGGTCTACTACCGATCAACAGCTTCAGGGCTTTCCTCAGCTTAGCATTTCACAGGTTTTAATTTCCCTTTGCAAACAGAGACCAGACATCGCAGTATTGTTTTTTCTTCTAGTTTTAAGAGCAGCTCTGCACGTCACCTTCCATGGGAAAATTCTCCTGCGATTTCTAGTACTAGCTGACGTTTACTGAGCTCTCACGCATACTAGCTAACCTAACCCCTCCAACTCTTTAATAGGCTGGTACCATTTCAACGGTGAAGAAGCCCAGAGGTGTTAAGTAACCTGCCTGACATCACACAGCTAGCAGTGGAAAGAACCAAATTTAAACTCGTATTCGGGTCCTGCTTTTATCAAACGTCTTGCTGGTATTTTAAAGATCACATCTAAGCTAGGATCCATCACAAGCCCTGGTAACTCCAACATGAGGGCTAGTAAGTGCAATGACTAGAAAGGCCCACACACAAAACAGCACGCACACATACACATATATGCAGACGTGCGTGCACATACATGCATACGTGCACACACACACACACACACGCTCTTTCTCCAGCTTGCACCTGTCACTTCGCTCCTCAGGAGATGGCCACCAGGGCCACCAGAGTCAGATGTGGAGTCAGAGGTTGGCCCCATTTCCTTCCCGGCCGAATTAGTGAGCAGCTTACGCACTCTGAACGACCATGCTTGTAGAACATTCTTCACCCCGTCCTTGTCAGGGTCAAATGAGCTTACGCTGGAGTCACGTTTCTTTGCTTTTCTCGGGGGGACAGGGGGAGTAGTCCCGGGCCCCTGCTCAGTGTCCTCAGCGGCCCCAATTCCTAGCGTGCTCCACGTTGTTCCTGCTCCCCATCTCTGAGGGACAGAAGGTAAAGGGCACAGGAGACCAGCACTGGGTCCCCTCCGCCCCCCGTGCCAGCCTCTTCCCACTGCTCGGGGCGGGGCTTTGGATGTAACAGTTAAAACAATCGCCAAGGCCACTCGGAAGCCTGCTTTCTGCAAGGAAGAGGGTCACCTGTAACAAGGGGGCGTAGGCCACCAACAGGGACCTGCTGAACTTGACAAGTCACGGCAGAGACACAGCCCCAGGGCAATCTGCCTTGAAATCCTCTTTCCTCATTTTCCAGAGCTGGATTCACAGCGCCAGTGCTCAGGGGCAAAGCCATGAGCAGCTCTTCATCAGGAAGGGACAGAGGAGAAGGCCAGAACGCGGAAGCCTCCTGCGAGGGGGAGGCTGCCCCACAAGGCCCAGGCAACGGGTTCTCAGACGCTCACGCCTCTGCTTTGGGGTGTCTGCAGGAAAGGAAAGCAGAGAAGCGTTTGCTGGCTTCTTAGCCCTTGGGGTTCCTAACCTGCCCGAGTAGCAAGAACTGAAGGCCAGGCTCCGGAAGAGCTACAGACGGGCCTCCCTCTACCCACGAGTCCAGCGAGGGTCCAGGGAGAGCGGAGGCTGGGGCCACGGCCTACCTGGCACCAGTGGGGAACAGGGCCTGGTGGGCAGAGGGAGAATAGGACACCAAGCCTTCTTGAAGTGCGCGCCAAGCTCGGAAAGCTTAGAGATGCCGAGCTCCCATTAACAGGTCCTTGGGGTTTGCTGGGGTTTCCATTCCACACCAAATCCACAGCCACCCAACTGCACCAGGTGAGCGCCCCGCAAAGGGAGGCGGAAGCGCCCCGCAGGCAGTGATGGAGAGAGAGCTCCCCGCTTCCTTGGCCTCCCCCGTCCCTACGCCCGCTGCAGAGGAAAAGTGCAGGGAACGGAACACACAAAGGACTTTCCACGCCCGGGGGCTGCAGACACCACATGCCAGAACGGAGAGAGAGCTTCTGACAGAATCTGAGGTTGAAGTCGACACTGCCAAATAAATGAGATTAAATCCCAGTGAGTGGAGTAAAATGTCCTAACGAGCAGAAATGAGTGTAAAAGTATGGAGGCCAACTGAGAAGTGGCTAAGGGAACTTGTTGCCCCAGCAGGAAGGGAGGGGCTCGAGGCCAGCGGAGCACAGCTGGGAGAAGTTACTGGAAGAACAAAGCTGTCTCATGTTGATTTGCCAGCAGGGCGCGCTCTGCCCATCTGAGCCGCGGGGCCTCAGCAGTGAGGGGCGGACCCACCCATCCCTCCCCACGGGTCAAGAGTCAAGGTCGTGAGGGCAACAATTGGATGTGGAGCCCTCAGGATGCGAATCAGATCTCAGACCTGGCTCCACAACCCATTCACTGTGTGACCGGGGGCAGGTTCAACTCTTCCGTGCCTCAGTTTCCACATTTAGAAAGTGGAGATATTATAGAGCTCCTAGGAACATTGACAAAAAAAAAAAAAACACCCATAGAAAGTACGTAGTCAGTGACTGGCAGACACTTAGACCTTAAATGCTACTTTCGTTATTATTACTAATCCCTGGCCAGAAATGCAAGCCACGCTCTCTTTCCGCCGCTCAGCGCCCCTCTGTGGCTTTCCTCCCAGCTCTCCTCCTATCTCTCCAGCCTCTCCCTTTTGCTGCAGCGCTGGGAGTTGGAACCCAGGGCCTCGGGCACTCTAGGAAAGAGCTCTGCCACTGGGCTCCGCCCCCAGGCCTGGCTTCTCCTTAGCGTCCTTGTTCGTGCTTCCCGTCCTTTGGCCCCTTTGGGCTCAACCCCAGCCCTCTACTCTCTCACGGCCAGGGTCTCCCCTGACGACTACCCTGGCTGTCACCACTGTAAATACACCTGCGGGCCACCGCGCTCAGATGCACAGCCCGGGCCTGGGCTGCTTTCCTGCGCCCCAGGCTGTCAACTTGACGTCCCCTCCAGGCGGCTCATGGAGCTCGCAAAATGAACACATCTCTATACGTTAGAATCTCCCACTTCCCACCAACTGCTCACCAGCCCAGTTATTCAAGCCTAAAACTCGGAAGTACTCCTTTAAATCTTTCTCTCCATCCCCCCCCCATATAACCCCCAATTACTCCTCCGCCATCATTCACGCGCCCAGCCCCGGCGTCCACACCATTCCCAGACTTCACAAAGCACGGGATCCTTGCAGCAGACTCTGAACTGGGCCCCTGCCACCACGTGGTGATAGACTCTTCGGCAGTGAAGTTCACATAGCGTAAAAATTCAGCATTTTAACCTTTATAAAGATTTCGACTGAGTGGCATTTAGTGCGCTCATGATATGCAGCCATTACCGCTGTCTAATTTCCGGACGTTTCCATCATCCCGTAAGAATCAGCTATGTCCGTGCCTCTCCCAGATACTTCCCGTATGGGAATCCCACACAGTACTGGGTTGGTGGTGTCTGGCTTTTTGTTTGTTTTTGTTTTTGTTTGGTACCAGGGATTGAACTCACAACCTCACACCTGCCAAGCAGGTGCTTACGCCACTGAGCTAAATCCCCAGCCCTATTTTTTGAGACAGGGTCTCACTATGCAGTTCAGGCTGGCCTTGAACTCACTTTGTAGCCCAGGCTGGTCTCAAACTCGCAACGATCCTCCTGCCTCAGTCTCGAGAGTGCTGGGATTAAAGGTGTGTGCCACCACGCCTGGCTTTTCTGGTTTGTTTTGTTTTCATTTTGTTTTGGCTAGTTTCTTCAAGGTACCTCATGTTGTAGCATTCCTTTTTTTTTTTTCCTTGCTTTCATTCTCAGCCATTATTTATTTTCACAAGATGCCAAAATATTTTTTTAAATATACATTATTCTGTGTTTAAAGCTTTCTGTCAGCTGCCCAGTGTACTCAGGATAGAGCACAAAACACTTTGTTGCTGTTATTATTGTTGTTTTGGTTTACCTTTCTTTTTTTTTTTTTTT